>CAUYSK010082033.1:0-55037 GCA_963575035.1 Avahi laniger
AACATGTTCAGATACAAAATAAATATACAAAATAAACTGATTTCGCAATCACCAGCATGACTAATTGAAAATATAATGGAAATAAAGATGTCATATACCATATTAGCAAAAACTATGAAATACTTAGGAATAAATTTAATAAAACATATACAAAGTTTAGATAAAGAAACCTTTTCTTTTTTTTTTGAGACAGTTTGCTCTGTTGCCCCAGCTAGAGTGCAGTGGTGTCATCATAGCTCACTGCAACCTCCAACTCCTGGGCTCAAGTGATCCTCCTGCCTCAGCCTCCTGAGTAGTTGGGACTACAGGCGCACCATGACACCTGCCTAATTTTTCTAGTTTTTGTAGAGATGGGGGTCTTGCTTTTGCTCAGGCTGCTTTTGAACTCTTGAGCTCAGGCAATCCTTCTGCCTCAGCCTTCCAGGGTGCTAGGATTACAGGCGAGAGCCACGGCACCCGGCCTAAGAAATCTTACTAAAGAAGATAAAACAGGTGACATACTAACCTCTGAACTGAAAGATTCAGTGTTGTGAAGACATTTTTTCTGCCTCACATTAATACATAAGTTCATTGTAATTCCAATCAAAATCTCAACAGAATTTTTATGAAATCTGACAAATTGATTTTAAAGTATATTTAGAAGAACAAATAGAATATCCAAGATAATTTAGGAAAAGAACAAAGTGTTTGGGTAGGAAATTGAGGAGGCGGCAGAGAGGTGACCCACAAAAGAATAAAACATGATAAAAGAGACAAATAGATCAATGAACCTGAATTGAGAATCCACAAGCATAGCTATACACATCAGTACTGAATATGTGTTAGAGATGGCACTTCAAGTTAGTGGGGGAAATTTCATAATTGACGTTGGGCCAACTGTCTATTTAGAAAAAGAATGTTGGATTCCTACCTCACGCCACACACAAAAATTAATTCCAGAAGTATTAAATATCTAAATATAAAAACTATAAAAGTAATAGAAGAACATATTAGAGAATAATTTTATAATGTTGGGTGTGGGCAGGATCCCAAGTCAGAAAAAACCAGCCATAAAAGAAATGATTGACAGATTTGACTAAATAAAGATTAAAATTTTTCACTACAGAGTAATAGATACCATAATCAGAGTGAAACACAAGATAAAGACTAATATTTTCAATAGATGTGAACTGAAAATGGTTATTACTCCTACATGAGTTCTTAAACACAATTGAAAAACGGCAAATTCACAGAAATAGCACAAAGAATAATAAAAATTAGTGGTCAGGAAAAGGCAAATAAAAAAGTTATGCTAAAAATTAAGTACATTCATAATATTTAATTATGGTAAGGGCGTGGAGAAAGGGTTCTTTCACGTACTTTTGGTGGGAGTGTAAATTGGTGTAATGACTTTAGAAAGGAATTTTGCTTTATTTTTCAGAATTTTAAGTGTGCATTCCATTTGACCTACAAATTCTACTTCCAGGAGTCTACCCTACAGAAATATTTACATAAGTCTGAAAGGATATACATGTTAGGATATTCATGGAAGCATTACTTGTTGGAGTAATGCTTTCTTTAAGTTTTCTTCTCCAAGAATTTGCTCTGTTTCTTCCAGAATCAACTTTTCCACTTATTTATCTTGGGCTTTCTCTTTCATGCTATGTGGGCTTTTTAAAAATATCTGGTGATCCTTGGTTGTCCATTCATGTTATTTTCAGTTATTCATTGATATTTAAGGCAAGAGCAATGGGAGGGCTTCCAGAGAACCCTGTGAACATCAGGGCTTGTTAACAGGCAAGGTCTACAGAGTGAGAGAAGGGGGCACCCGTCAGCAAACTGCTCCTTTCTCCATCCAGAAGGAATATTGCAATCTCGGAGCATCAACCTCTCACCCTTGCCCTGCTTTCCTTGAGTTTCTGGAAGAGGAGGTAATGCCAGCATTCCGAATGTGTATGTGGGGCTCCTCTTCCATAGACAGGTTTTTTACTCATTCCCCCATTTTTAGTCCCATTCTCCTCTTATACTCTCCATCTTACCCAGACTCAGGGGCTCCCAGGGCTCTGCTTGGCAGCCTGAGTCCTCCTCGTCCCAGTCCGCTCTGCGCACCTAGCCTGTGACCTCCTCTGCTCTCTCTGGGAGGGAACATTCTTCCATCTGCTTTCTGTCTTCCAAAAATTTGTTGAAATCATTTGTCCACTGATGTCCCCCTCTTTAGTCTTCTTGGTGGTTGTAAGTTATATCTTTTTTTTTTTAAAAAAAATCCCTTTAGTATCATTTTGATGGAATCTTGGGAGGAAGGGAAGAAAACCTCATGTGCTCAGTCTGCCATCTTGAACCCAAAATCTAAAGTGTGATTTCTAATATTTGAAAATTGGAGACAATCTCAACATCCTTCAATAGGAAAGTGCCTAAATAAATTATATCTGTTTTATGGAATATTCTTCACTCAAAAAAATAATGAATAAGTTTCTATGTATTGATATGAAAAGATGCCCAAGCTATAATATTAAAATAGAGAAGCAAATTGGAAAAGATGTGTGTAGTAATAGCAATTAAAAATAGATATTTATTTGCACTTACACAAAGGACTACTGTTAAAAGGACTACTATTTAACTTCAAGTGGTCTTTACACCTGAAGGCAGTGGATCAAGTGTAGGGTTGGCATAAAGAGGAAATTTCACCTTTTTGTTCTGTATTATCCATACAATGCATATGAAAAAAATCCTTGGGATTAAATGTCATACAAACATAAGACATACCATTATTTAAAATTTCATTTTTTCCCATGTAGAAAACTGCTCAATGAATATATTAAAGTTTACAAATTATAGATGATCTGTGATACTTCTTGATTTTTTAAATGCTAACCATTATCATTGTTTAAAACTTTTAGGAGAACATGCTTGAAAGTAAATGTATTGCCTGTTTATTTTTGAAAGCTTACAGATCTTTAAAAATTCCTTCCAAGTTTAAAATTCTATGACAATGTAACATGTTGGCAGGTAGTACATGTCTTGTATAATCATTTTTTACTTGGTATGCTTTTATATCTGATTTCTTAGCTGTTGCATAATGACATTAGTAAACCGAACTGACTGAACTATGCCAAACTTTGATATTTCAGCTAAAATGATTTTATAACATTTTATTATTAAGAAAAGGGCAAGTAATACAAAATGTCGGTCATTTTAATAAAATTAGTTTGAGCTTTTTTCCAAATTGCAGAGTTCAGAATAATTCACATTCAAAAAGAGAATTCATAGCTTATAACAAATATAGGGTCCTAAAGTCTTTCCCATTAAAAAAATCTAGGAATCTAGAACCCACTAAACAATCTGTATTTTGAAGCATGTAAACAAATTCAAATAAACAGAAATTGGGAGTTCAGTTCTGCAGAGTTTTATGGATTTCCAATCTAAGATGAGACAAATAAACATCTTATCTTCCGAAATATGTGCACTGTTAAATGTCATGGCTTCTCCAGCTTTTCTCAGAGAAAACAGTAAGCATCGTGGTGAATTGGCCTCTTCCCCCAGCTCTGCACAGGCCAGTTCTCCCGAGTTATGGGGCAAGGGCCAGACCTCAGGCCTTCAGAATCGGAGTCTAACAGGCCAAGTCTTGATGGTCAAACTAAATTAAGCCATAAATTCAGAGTCAGGTTTAATGCCACCAACACTATTAACATAACAGCCAGGATTTCTGGTATGCATGCCTCTCCTTCTTCTATTTACTTCTGGATTTTTAAATTTCAGTTTTCACATCTTACCTCTATAATTGCATCTCATGTAATTGTAAGTAACTCCAGATCCTTTTTGAAGAAAGCAAAGTAATAATGTTCAGTTTTAAAGTCAGAAAACCATGCATGTGAAAATGTTTGGGAGACTGAAGCACTATGTATATACAGTCTGACTGCTATTATTAATTGAGGAGCTGAGGGTAAGTCCTAATGTTACGGCAAGTGTCAATGACCGGTCCCAGGGGAATAACCGAGCGGCAGGCAGAGAGTTGGAGAGTCAGAAAGATTTATTGCCGGCGGCCCAGATTGAGGTCAAGCCTCCCAACATCTGAGCACTTTTTCCGGGTTTTTGTCAGGTTTTATACTTTTTTGGGGAGTTACTTCTAACAAATCACACACAGGCACAAATGATTAACCAATTAGCAAAAAGACTTAAAAGTTATCCACAAAACAATAATTCTTATAAGTAGTAGAAGCATGATAGGCTTATAACAAACATCATAATCATGACAGGCTCGCAGTTTTGTTCAGCTTTGCTCAACTGCTCTGTGGTTTTTTAGCTTGTAACGCTGACAGGTGTCAGTGTCTACTTGCTGCTTTGTGGTTTTAAGCAGAACTGGCATGGAAATTTCCCTAACACCTTGGTAATCCTTGCCGTAAAATAAAAGCTGCCGGCCGTCTGGGAGGCCTTTAGGAGCAACAGGCTTCCTAGCGAAGCCCGAGGCCCGCGGCGGAAGTGGCGCCCAGGGGACCCAGCTCCCGCGACGCCTGCCTTATTCCAGAAGGGTTTGGTTTCTTAAGCATCAGATCTTCATTTTAAGAAATTAGAAAAAGAAAAACAAAATATATCGAAAGAAACTCAGAAGAAAGAAAGAAAGATTAAAAGCTGAAACTGCTGCAAGAGTAAAGTGAGAAATTACTGAATGATTTAAAGCTCGATGCCAGTGTCTAAGGCCGCGCATGCTGCAGCCCGGTTCCCGCAGCCAAACAAGCCAGGAGACACAAGCGCCGCCGCCTGGGGAGCATTTGACGCCACGAAGTTTTATGTAGCCCTTAAAAAGAACGATTTGCACATCTAGGCCGGGTGACGCTGTGCACTCACACCTGGACCCACGGTCTCAACAGACAAGACACGTGCAGCACATCAGCACGGGCCGGAGGACTCATCCATGACATTGAAAAAGAGAAAACGGAAAAGACGTTTCTAGCTCAAAAGGAAGGAAACGTCTCCCAGGACCAGACACGGAGTAGACAGGAATTGTAGAGAAGGTCTGGAGCCCCGTCCGCCAGCAGCACTGCGGGTCCCTGCCAGTGACACGCTCCCCGCGGGGGGCAGCGGAAGCCTGGGCTGGGGTTGCCTCACTCTTGCAGCAGGCAGAGAGATGCCAGCTCTGCTCGGGGCTGCAGCTTTACCGAGCAGCTGGGCTCCCAGGGCAGGAGGACACACACACCGTGGGGCCCCAGGCTCGGTGACTACGTCCAGAATGTCTTCGGGTCTCCACAGGACGGGCACAAAGCCCCATCAGAGGAGACGGTTCCAACAGGAGCCTCAGAACCCGGGGTAACAATCCCCAGACGACTGGACAGAACATAGAGGGGGAAAGAGAAGGAAAGTCACCCCACTGCAGAACTTGCAACGGAAATTCCAAAACACGCCCAGAACTCTAACGTTGGCAGTTACCCGACTCAGTCGTTAGAATCCACTTCAGAGGAGATTAATTTTGTAGGACAACCTGATGAAGATTAAAATAAATATGCTTGGAGGAGTGGTGGAGAAAAAGAAGATCCACTGAGTGGAAGGCGCTTCTCCCACCAAGGAAGCACAGAACCGTGAACAAAGTGGGGGGAGGGGGAAGCTTAAAAAGAACCACCTAGAAATCTTGTAACTAGGCCGGCATGGTGGCTCACGCCTGTAATCCTAGCACTCTGGGAGGCCGAGGCGGGTGGATCGCTCAAGGTCAGGAGTTCGAGATGAGCCTGAACAAGAGTGAGACCCCGTCTCTACTAAAAAATGGAAAGAAATGATCTGGACAACTAAAAAAATATATATAAAAAATTAGCCGGGCATGGTGGCACATGCCTGTAGTCCCAGCTACTTGGGAGGCTGAGGCAGAAGGATTACTTGAGCCCAGGAGTTTGAGGTTGCTGTGAGCTAGGCTGACGCCACGGCACTCTAGCCCGGGCAACAGAGTGAGACTCTGTCTCAAAAAAACAAAAACACAAAATAGCAAGTGATTGGCACCTGCAAATCCCTGTGTATGAATCTTTAGCTTATCAGAGTCTACTTAATGTTGAACTGCTCCGCGTGAGTGTGTCCTGCAACGGTTGGTTCCACTCACCCACCCACCGGCTTTCCTTGTCGCTGTCATATGTATTACACCCGTATGTTACAAGCCTGACAACACGTTGGTATCATTTTTGCTTTAAACACTTATGTGTCTTTTTTGGGTGGGGGGCAGTGGTCATTTATTTTATTTATTCTTTGTCGAGGTAAAATTCACACACCGTAAAAGTAACCATTCAAAGTGTGCTATTCAGTGGCATTTAGCGCACATCCACTTCGTCAACCACCGCCTCTATCTAGTTCCGTGGCATTTTCATCACTTCTGAAGGAAACTCTGCTCGCGGACTTGAGCAGTGACTCCCAGTTCTAGTCTCCCACGGCCCCCGGCAACGCAGTCTGCTTTCTGTCTCTCTGGGTTTGCCTGTTATGGGTATTTACATACACGGAACCCTGCAATATGTTACCTTTGTGTCTGGCTTCTTTCATCTAGCATAATGTTTTTGAGGTTTACCGTGTTTTATTGTGTATCCGTTCTTCACTCCTTTTCATGGCTGAATAATATTCCATCTTGTGGATAGAACATGGTTAATTCATTCGTTTAGACACGAGTTACTTTTTACCTGTTGGCTATTGTGAATATATTATGACTGTGCAACAGTCATAAAGAAATTAAGAGAAGGAAAGAAGAAACCTATATATAGCCTATAATAGTATGCATTTATTTACCACTTTTGGTATTCTTCATACCTTGCTGTAGATCTATCCGGGGCCATTTACTTTCAGCCTGAAAAACTTCCTTTAGCATCTCTCACAGTGAAGCTCAGCTGGGGGACAATTCTCCCCAGCTTTGTTTACCTGAAAAGGTCTTTCTTGGACTTTCGTTTTTGTAGAACAGTTTCAGTGGATGCGGAATAACAGTGACAGCTTTTATTTTCTCCCAGCGCTTTAACCCTGTCGTTTCATTGTCTTCTGGGCACACACTGTTGCTGCTTGTGCGTAGCGTATCACTTCCATTCTCCCGTAGCTTCCAAGCCTCTCTCTTTGTCTTTGGGGTTTAGCAGTTTGCCTATGATGTGCCAAGGTTTTTGTTTGCTTACTTTATCCAACTTGAGGTTCACTGAGCTTCTTGAATCTGCAACTTAATGTTTTTTTAATCAAATTTTGGAAATTTTCAGCCATTATTTCTTCAAATTTTTTTCTGGCTCTGTCTCTTCTCTCCTTTCCTCTCCTGGGATTTCAGTTACATGTGTGTTAGATTGCTTGGTATAGTCTCAGGGGTTTCTCAGGATATGTTCTTTTTTATTTAGTCTTTTTTCTCTGTACTCTTTGGATCAAATAAATTCTATCGTTCTATCTTCAAGTTCACCGATTCTTTCTCCTGCTGTCTCCGATAAGCTGTTGGGCCTACCTAGTGAATTTTTCATTTATGTTATTTTACCCTTTAGCTCCAGAATTTCCATTGGATTCTCTTTTTATTTTTGTGGTTTCTATTTCTCTGTTGAGAGTCTCATCTGTTTATTAAGACTATATTTTACTTTAATTATTTGATCATATTTCTTATAGCAACTTTGAAGTCTTTGACTACTAAATCTAACCTCTGGGTCCATTCAGTTTTTATTGACTGCCTTTTTCCTGAACATGGATCACAAGTTCTTTTTCCTTTGTATGTCTAGTTATTTTTTGTTCATAACTGGACACTGTAGATAACATTTTGTAGCAGCTTCAGATTCTGTTATGTTCTTCTGAAGATTGTTGGTTTCTGTTCTAGCAGGCAGTTAGCTTGCCTGGTCTGAAACCGTAGAGTCTGTCTCCTCCGCGGGGCAGGGGCTGGTGTCTCTGCACAGTGTTTCTGCTTCCAACTGTAGCCTGTGTAGCCTGCCCTCTGCACCTGCAGGCTTGGCAGCTAACCAAGGATTCGAGCAGAGTTTACACTGAGACTTGGCAGCTCACTCTCTCTGCGGTTCCCTTGCCTTGGGGGTTCACCTGTAATTTTCCAGCTACTCTGCCAGCCCCCTACTCTGTCCTCTTATACCTCAAACCAGTAAGAATTCTACCTTCTGCCACCCAAGCTGTGCATGAGTTGAGAAATACATGCAGTCAGAAGAGCAGAAACCTCTTATCGCCCATTATGGTTATATCTTTCAAAGTAGATTCCTCTTGTATCTGTTTGGTTTATATTCAGATTTTGGGTCTGAATGTACACTCTGGACTTTTCCCTTATATTTCTGGCTCCTCTGCCAGCCCTGTACTCTGCCTTGAGCTTGGAAGGCGGTGGCTTTCTGCTGCCATAGCTGTGGGGCTGGGGAGCAGAATGAGCAGGGGCTGGCCTTCCACGCCTGTGTCAGCCCCTCCCTGGCTGTGGCTTCCATCAGCCGAGGGCGTTTCTCCAGAGGGGGCAGTGAGAGGTTAGGAGCCAATGGTGGGCATCAGGCCGGTAAAGGAGATTTGGGCAGGTACTGATAGCATCTACCACCTGGCGAGAAAGGATCCATTCCAGCTCTGCAGGGGCCGGTTGCCCTGGAGATCTGATTCTTGCAAAGAACCTCTGCTATGACCCCACTGCGTCGCCCCCCTTTCTGCTTATCTCCTCAATGTGCTTTCGAAACCTGGAGGGAAGCTCAGGCTTTCTGAGACCCCTTACCCACGACTCTGGGTCCCTGGGCCTTCAAGGACCACCATGGGCAGCTTTATTTCAGAGAAGCCGACGTCTCAGCCTCATCTGTCCTGTGAATCTTTACTGATACCCTTTCTCAGGAATGAAATTAAGCACCAAGTTTCTGTTTCACATGATTCAGCCGGACCCTGCCCCTGCCCCCAAGGGCTTCCTCCTCCCGCCTGTGGAGACAGGGTGCGCAGAGAGAAAACACTCAAGTGAGGGGCTGCCTTGATGGGAATTTGAAATATTTTATTTTCATAGAATTTCTGATGGTATTAAAAATGTATATATATTTGATTGTTTTTGCCTTCTTTTAAAAAGCATATTGGATTTTAGGGTCTTTCTTTTTCTACGGTGATGTTTCTTGGGTGGGTCCTACCTCTGAGTTCTGCCCCTGGTTCATCCATGACATCGGGGCTTGTCCGTGTCGATAAACGCCAAAGCCTGACTGCGCTGATGCCAGCAGAGGTAACGTGCTCTATTTTAAAAACCAGCCACCATGAATGTTCTATACCAGCACTCTGTTCTCACCTTTGAAAAGAGAACCCGACCACTGAATGCCAGGGAAAAGCGGATCCTTTGGAGAGAAATGCGCAGCCCAGGGTTAGATCCCGAAAGCAGACGGCAACTGAAAACAGACGCCAAGTTCCCTCCTCGCAGAAATGGCCCCGGGGATGCTGTCAGACGTGGATGACTAATCGCGCTTAGTGCCCGCTGCTGTCAATTAGCCTCATTAGCGCAAGCAATTTGAGCACAGATGACATTACTTTAATTACCGCAAGCAGCTTGTTCATTTGCGGAGAGGGGAGCATTTCCAAAAAGGTCACACAATTTGGAAATTAGTCATAATCTCCTGCGTTGTTAGAAATTTGGGAAAACGAGGGGCGGGAAAAGCCGTAAATGAGCACATACAACAATAGAGGTGATGAAAGTTACACAGTAATTTTTACTATTATTTTTCTACTATTTTATTTTCTCTGCTAAAGTAGACTGCAGCCATTGTAAGCTTTCTTTTCTGAAATCTATGCGTGGGAGGCAAAATTACTCGCATTAGAGTTCAGCCGAGACATTAAGCCCATTAAGAGAGGGGATGCAAAAGAGCCTCTACTCTGAGCTTTTATTCAACTCAGCCCTGCAGCCCAGGGAGGGGCCAGCAAGGACAGCCCAGGGAGGGTGGCCCAGGCCCAGCGAAGACAGTCCAGCCGAGGTCCTTTCCTTGGAGGCGGCTTCCTGCCTGGCCCTGGTGCAGCTCTGATTGCCCCTCCCGAGCTCCCTGCCCCCACACCTTAGCCAGGGGTCCCTGTGGGGAGCTGGAGGGGGAGCACCGCATGGTCAGGTGACACCACTGTGTCCAACCTACTATGGTCCATCTCAGGGCCCTTGTGTCACGCCCGCCATCTGTGGCAGGTTCCTGCCATCCGAATTCCCCATTTCCTGCCAACACTTCTCCTCCCCTCACCCATAAACAGGGATGGCCATGACTGGGTGACCTTTGACCTTATATCCATTCTCCGTTCATTGGTGGCTGCCGCACGCTGGGCCCTGAGGACATTGTGTTCTAGGGACATCATGGTCCCTGTCTCCATGGGGCTGATGCCCTGGAGGAGCTGGCAAATTGAGACAGGGCATGATGTGTCACCAGCCAGGAACCGCAGACTGAAGAGTTTGCAGCCAGGCATGGTGGCTCACACCTGTAGTCCCAGCACTTTGAGAGGCTGAGGTGGGAGGATCGCTTGAGGCCAGGAGTTTGAGGCCAGCCTGGGCAACATAGTGAGACCCCATCTCTACAAAAAATTAAATTAAAAAAAGATTGCAGCACGACTTAAATTCAATGAAGCTGTATTTCATAGGGACCCCCTCCCAGAATTTCTTGGCACGTGTGCACCTGTGAAGCCACCCCCAGAACCTTCCCCTCCCAGCCACATCCCTCCCGAGCCCAAGAGGAGGATGCCACAGCTTGGGCCCTTCTGGGCTCCACAAAGTAGAGGCAGCGCCCTGGGCTCTATGGGGTGTGAGAGTTGCCGTGGGGTGGCAGGTGGCCATGTTCCCTTGTCCTCGCTACTCTGCGGCATTCCATGATTTAGTGATCGATCCATCCTGGTGGTGATGGACGTTTGAGCTGCGGACACAAACAATTTTCATCTAAATGACATATTTAGGTGGCTACTGGGTGCTCCGGTCTGATGTGACCATTTCCTTGATGGGGTCCCCACATCACAGCTAGTGGCCCCACACTCACCCTGACCCCACCCTCACTCCTTCCTGTCCCAGGGCCACCCAAGGCAGCTCCCAGGTTGGCTGAGGGGTCAGAGGGCATCCTGGGGCTTTGGTGGGTCCCAGGGGTTGGGGGGCCGCAGCCCTGCCTGGGTTGTAGCTGAAGCTGCCCGGCAGTGGCCTGCTGCAGCGGCTCTGGCTGCTGGCGGCTGCCAGGGCCTGGCCAAGGGAGGGAAGTAGAGGCAGGAGCCATGTCACCGCTGAAGGGCTCCATCCCCAACCCCAGGCCTGGCCTGCGGTCCCTCAGGCCTGGGGAGCCGGGCGGGGCTGAATTCTGCCCCCAACAAGACTGGGAGGAGTTTGGGCTGCAGCTGCAGTTCCGGGGCCCATGAGGGGGCCGGGGGGAGGAAAAAGTGCCACGTTGCTTTTCAGGACTAGAGAGAAATACACAAGGGACGTGGCTTCCTCGAAGGGCTGCCTGCCCTGGTGCGGTCCCAGCCAAGCGGCTGTCTCTCCTGGACCAGGCCCCCGGCCCAGCCCGGGTCTGACATCGAGCCCCCAGCGGAGCCTGACTGGGCAGGTGGGTCCACGGAGGGAGGGAGGCAGATGCCTGTCCGGGCCGCCAGGAGCACGTTCTTGGGGCAGACTGACTGTCCTCGCTCGCGTTTATCCTGCGAGGTGACATTTTAAGGCCCAGACATTATTTTTATCGAGCAAGTGTCAACATGCTAGACAGGAGTTTTGTGGTCTCCCGTCACTGTTCCTGCCTGGGGACACAGAGTCCCAGAACAACTTGCTGTGTTCTCTCCGCACTCTTGCACCGCGGACACCTGGGGAAGTCTGTTCGGAAAACAAAGGCTGCACACGGAGCGGAGGGATTTCGGGGGACAGTCGAGCGTTTCTGCAGATGAGCACTCTGCTGCCGGGGGACCCTCCCACCAGGCAGGACTTCCAAGGACAGTCCCTGCCAGCAGGGCTCCTTGGGAGAGCAGCCCAGGACCCCACTGGGAGCACAGGTCCTCGAGAGGCCTTTGACCTGGCTAAGGTGTGTGTCCCCGAAGCAGGGGGCGGGAGAGACTGAGCCCCGCAGGGAGATGGTCCCTCGTCTCCCCAGGGAAGCAGGTGAGAAGTGGCCTGAGGCTTGTTTGTCACGATGAGGGTGGAGGAGACACACCCCACCCCTCTGTGCCCACGCACGGGAGGACGTGACAGAGGAGGCCCAATACGTCCCGCTCACCTGTGCCCTGTGGGACACCTGCCCCTGGGGGCCGCGGCAGGGGGACACTGCTCGTGAGAGTCTAATGCAAGGCCCTGCCCTGGGGGCCGTCATGGCACACGGTGGGGAAGGGAGGCTGCTGACGTCCTCCAGGGCACAGGACAGCCCCTCGCCACAGGGAAGTTGAGGCAGGCCTTGTGGGAAGGGGGAAGGTGAGCTGGCCACAGAGGCTCCACCAGGCAGGGCTCAGCCCTGGGTCCCCGAGGCCGGGTCTCGTGGGGTCTCCATCAGGGCTTACCTCGCGGATCCTTGGGCCTTGGCAGGACCTGCAGCCACTCACAGGTTAGGACCCGGCCAGGGCCCTCGGTAGCGGGTCATAGTTCAGGGAAGGCACAGAGCAGGCGCTACCCCGTGCACCCTGTGTGTCCAAGGGCAGCATCCCAGCACATAAGCACGTGCTAATATCCCCATCCTAATGCCTTAGAATGCCCTTGGCTGCAAGTAAAGAAACATCTGACCAGCACTGAGTTAAAATAGAGACATGAATTACTCCCCTTCCCAAGGAGGCGGGCAGGAGGTGGCATAGGGCTGGCTCCTTGCGCAGCCATTCAGTGCTCTTTCTGCCACCCCCTCAGAACGCTGGCTCTCATCCTCACACGTGTGACCTCATGGTCTTAAGGGGGCTGCACAGCTAATGCCATCACACCAGTGTCCCACCAGGAAAGAGAACTTCTTCTCACCCAGCTTTGTAGGCCACAGGAACAGCTTACCTGGGAGAGTTGTCATAGGGTGCTTAGCTCAGGGTCCAGGAAGAGCTTGTAGGATAAATGAAGGAGCATGTGTCACCAAGGAGGTGCGTGAAGGCCATTCTGTGTTTGTCCCTACGTCAGGCAACCCTTGTGTTGCCTCCTGCGGTCTTCCTGAACCTCAGAGCAGCTGGAACTGGGGACGCTGCCCACTGTCAGGTGGCCTAGGACACCTAGAACGTGGAAGGGCTGGGAGGAGGGTCCCTGCTCCGCCGGGGCAGCCTGAGGCTGACAGGTTTGGCAGTGCTGGTTTATTCCGCCCTGTGTGAAGGGCCATTTCCATCCTGGTCCCACTGGGTGAGGGCGCAGCTGTGGAGAAGAGTGAGCGAGGGTCACCCCACGGGACAAAGCGGGGCTCCTCCACTGAGGACAAAGTTCCAGTCCCTCTTGGTGACACCCAGCCCAGCCCTAGGCCAGCACTCCCCCCGCCAGCTCAGGAGACACCGGCCAGGCCTCTGCCTGCACTGGGTCTGGCCTCTGGCGGTCACCGAGTCCCAAAGACGCCTGGCTCAGGGCCCAAATGGCACTGCAGGTGATGCGGGGGAGGGGGCTTCCCAAACACCACCTGGACAGCCAGCCCGGCAGATGCTGCCACCCAGCTGTGTACTGTCTGGTGGGGCGGCCAGGGAGGGGCGGGTTGTGCCTGTCTGTCTGTACACATCAGCCCTGAAATGTGGGGCCTGACACATCCAAGACACGGATCCCGTCAAGTCTCGCCTCTCCCAGAAGCCCTCCATGGCTCTCTAGTGCCGCAGGGAGCACCGGGCCTCCTCACGCTCCGGCCTGTCCTCCCCCAAGCCCCAGGGCCCTCCCCAGCTCCAACGGCCCCTGGAGCTTCTCTCGCCACTTCCTGCCGTGCCATCTTGTCAGAGCCCGGGGTGTCTTGCAGGCGGACCCAGGTGTAGGGTCTGAAGCTTATGCGACCTGGGGCCTCTTTAAGAACAAGAATATAAAAGAACCAAGACAAAGGTAGCTGTGGAGGTAAATACCGTTCAGAATGAGAAATGAAACTGTAACCGATCACGAATTTGTACCAGCAGCACCGCAAAATCACAGTTCTTCTCGGTCAGGGGTCTGACTCACTCTGCAATGGCGGTCCCCAACATTTTGGGCACCAGGGACCTGTTTCATGGAAGACAATTTTTCTACGGAAGGGGGTGGTGTTGGCAGAGCTCTGCGGCCTGGTCCCCACAGGCCAGTGGCCCCAGGGCTCGGGGACCGCGGCTCTGCAACACCTTGGCCGAGCTGAGGGACGCCCACTGTCCACCTCACGCAGCGAGAACCCTGTCCTGTTATTTTCTGTGGCGAGAGCGGGAAGACGACGTGGCCCTTCTTCCGACACGGCTGATCAAAATTTATTTTTTGTTATTCGTGGTGTAGAGAAATTTCCTGAAGCCTCACAATGCAGTATTGGTGACGCCGTGTCCACAGACGTGCCGGGTCTGCGGGGGCTGCGGGCGGGTAATCGGCACACACGGGAGCCGCAGCAAGGTTTGCTCCGTTCCATCCCCCTCAAGGAAGGGAAGAACGTGCGTTAGTGAGCGTCGTCAGAAGAGGCCTGTGCGGACAGAGTGACGTTCCCACGACCAGCTTCCGGCTCTGTCCCCGCGCTGTGTCCCCGCCGCCACACTCCAGGGCTGGCTGCTGCGGACCGGTCACGCCTCACCAGGCCGTGCCTTTCTGCGGCAAGCCAGCCAGTCGGCACACCGCCCCTGGACGGGGACATTCCTGCATGGGGACGGCCAGCAGCAAGCTGTCTCCAGAAGAGACCTTGAACGGCGTGAATGAACCGCACTGCGGTGGCTTCGGCTGTATCCCCCAAAAGATGTGCTCAGGCCCACAGAGCTGAACTTGGTCAACGACCCGAATGGACCCAGAAGCACATTCACCACCTGAGCCCGAAGAAAGGGGCGCAGCGCCCCCACACCCGGTGCCGACCCAGGGGGCTCACTGGGAACGGCTGTGAGACTGAGACGGGAAACGGGCCTTGTCCCAGTGTCCGAAGGTGGGACGCCGAGACCCTGACCCCGCAATGGCACCGGGTGATCGCGTCCAGGTGAGATGTGGGGGTGAGGGTGGCCTGATGACTGGTGTCCTCACGAGGGAAACTTGGGTAGAGGGACACAAACAGACACACGCAGAAGGAAGGGGCCCGAGGCAGAGGGGCAGAGAGGGGAGGGACGCTGCCACCTCCCGACCTGGACGGGGCCAGGAAGCATCTTCTCCTGGAGCCTTCCGGGGAGCGAGGCCCTGCTGACGCCTCCACGTGAACTTCCGGCCTCCAGATTGCGGGGAACAAACAGCCGTCGTTTTAAGCCACCCAGTTTGTGGCCATCTGTTCGGCAGCCACGGGAAACACACACACAAGCCCGCCCGATCCAGACCAAAGGGACGCCCAGCTCAACTTCCCTTAGCCGGATCCCAAAAATGCCCAGCTCCGCCACGGGGACGGGTGGGCGTCAGGGGAGCGAGCCTGCAGTCCCCTACCCCGACCGCGCCGGAGACGCCTGACTTAGCCCGTGTTAAATGACCGTGTGAAGCCTGCTGAGCACCCTCCCCGGAGGGGCACGTGCGGGGTGAGGGGGCCGAAAACTGAGCCCTTAGCGTGAGGTAATCGGCTGGGTTTGGAGCTCAGCTTGGCTCCCCCGCCTTCCCCAGCGGCCACAGTCCTGGCCCCCCAGCCTGGGACCCCTCCCTTCCTCTGGGTACCCAGTGACCCAGCGCCAGGACTGGCCGGGTGGTTGGATCAGTGAGTTACGGGACTGGGTTGAGGTGCAGGGGGTGGCCACGGTGGGATACCCGCAGCCCTGGCACAGAAACCCTCCCTTGCTCCGTGAGCGTGGGACAGGGGCTCGCCGAAAGGCCAGACTCCACCCCTGCTAAGCGTGCGGCAGGGAACATGGCTGCAAACCCCCACCCCAGGGGAGGCTGGGGGCAGCTGCCTCAGGGTGGGACGTGGGATCCAGAGGCCGGGTGCGTCCCCACCGCCCGACCAGCTCAGGCAGCCCGGCCTCACCGCACGTCCACCACAATCAGTGGCTCCCGCTGACCAGCCAGTAAAGCTCTTCCCGGTCCGACTCTGACCACGAGTCTGGCTTCACCTCCTCCCGGCTGGAGTCCCCAGGAACGTCGCCCAGCAAGCCAGGAGGGGAGAAGAAGATGGTCTTCAGGTTGTTTCCATATAAAATCCTACAAATACAGCAAGGAGCACATTACTCTTACACCTGCGGGTACCTTTGAGTCCATGATTGGAGAAAGAGGCTGGAGAGGAAGTCGGCAGGGGGAGCAGGGCGAGTGGACCAGAGGTGGGGGGAGGAGGAAGGAGCTTCCCGGGGGGAGGCGCGCAGCGGCCTTGCAGGAGAAGTGGGGAGAGGAGAAACCAAGACGAGACAAGCGGAGGCTGAAAGAGGCCCGAGAAGACGCAGACATAGGGGAGCCAGGAGGGGCGGCAGGGGTGCTGGCTGGGGAGGGCAGAGACGGACCCCCCCCTACAGCTGAGCTGGATTCAGAGCCCAGTTGGCCCACAGCTTGTTGTCATAAATAAAGTTTTATCGGCACACTCGTTCATTCGTGTGCTGTCCACAGCTGCGTTCACGCCACCGTGAGAGTTAGTTGAGCAGCTGTGACGGAGAACGTGTGGCCCTTTACAGAAACCTCTCTGACCTTTAATTTAGACTGAGGTCGTTCCTGCTTCCAGGATCGCCCACCCCTCGGGCCTTACTGGGGAATTGAAGGATTTGCCCCTAGCTAGATCCAGCTGAGGGGGCGGCTGCCCATCACCTTGTGTGGCTGCCCTGGGTGGCCCTGAGACCTCCCCACCCCGAGTCCCTTCTGCGTGTGGACAACGCCCTGGGCTCAGAGGGGAGCTCTGCTGTCTACCGTGAGCTGGCCCTCACTCGGAAGAGTCAAATCTCTAGAATGTTCTCAGCTCAAGTTCTTATTTCTGGCAAATAGTCTTGAAATGTGTTTTTAATAGCTTCAAATGAAACTCAAATCTTGTTAGGTGACGCGAAAGCAAATTTGAACATAAATCTCCATTTGCCTTCAACATTTTCAAATATTAAAGTTACCAATGGAGAGGCAAGTGAAGAAATACACATGCAGACAGGATGGGTGAGGCTCAGTCGTCGTCTCACCCCCGTGTGACTTGGGCCCCCCACCAGCGCCGGCGCTCCCCGCCCCCCCTCAGGCCCACAGCCCCAGGAAGGGGCTTTAAGTTAGCACCACCGCCAAAACTGCGCAGAGACCGCTGCTCCAAGGAGCTCGCTTTCACCTGTGTTCAGGGAAAGCAGTGAGCCCCCCAGTTTCCGTGGCCCAAATCACTAATAATTTCAGCGTAAATTAGGCCATTATGTTCTCACCGCCGGGGTTCTTTTCCCTGGTGATGAAAAGCAAGCACTGAGTCTGACTGTCCTCTCCAGGCACAGGGACGGGGCAGGGAGGAGGGAGTCCCGGTCCGTGTCCCCGCACCTTTCCTTTTGGACGAGGGGGACCAGTGACCCTGGGCAGGCGCTGTGAGCTGGAGCTCACGCTTGCACCCCCACCCTCAGCCCTGCAGGCCCGGGTGATGGCTCCAGGAGGACTTCGGGGACCATCGCGCAGCAGGGGAGAGGCCCTGAGTCCCACCCTGCAAGATTTACGGAGCTCGTGGTGGCCGAGCACTGCCATCTGTGGGTTCCCTCGGCAGGGGTGACCGACACACAGCCGGGAGGGGCCTCTGCAGGCGGAGGCGCAGGCACAGGGTGTTACGGACTAAAAGTGTGTCCCCAGCATTCCTGTGTGGAAGCCCTAACCCTCATGTGATGGTGTCAGGAGGTGGGGCCTTTGGGAGGTGTTTAGGGTCAGATGAGGTCATCCAGGCCAAAGGCCAGCAGCTGGAGGGGCACTGCAGAGAGGGAACAGAATGAGCAAAGGCTCAGGGCGGGCAGAGGAAGAGCACCAGGGGGATTTCAGATCTCCAGGCCGGAGAAAGGCTCTGATTTCACTTGGTTCTGCGGGCAGTGGGGAGCCAGGGAAAGTCATTTTTTAGAAGAAAAAAGCAGAGATTGTGCTTTAAGGAATGGACTCTAAGGAAGCAGGATTTGCTCTTGTCACCTGCCTCTCCAGAGCACTGGTCCTTCGTCCGCACAGTCAGGGCCAGGTCCGTGTCCTAGGACCCCACAGCCCCTGGAGCAGGTGTCTCGACTCTGCACACTGGCACTTGGGGCCGATGTTTTGTTGTCAGGGGAGCTGCCCGGTGCACTGTGAGGATGTTCATCAGACACCCATCCCCGTCTGTACCCGCTACACGCCAGCAGCAGCCCGGAAACCATCGTGGGCCCTGGCGAGGCTGCCTGGTGATTCCTGTTCTGACTGGCACCCCAGCCCGCCCCGGGGGTCAGTAGCACCCCTGTGCCGCGGCGGGAGTCCAGGCAGGCGGAGGTTCTCAGCAGCACCCCCCTCGCAGGCTGGGCGACTGACTCAGCAACAGGCAGCCCAGCCCCCGCGGGGGTACCTTCAGCTGGGAGCGGGAACTCCCCAGAAGTCCTGCGGGGGCCGCTCCTGCCAGGAAGCCTCAGCACCCCAGCACATCAGCCGAGAGCCGATTCCTGCTCTAGCCCGCCTCCCCCGTAGGGCCCACGCCCCTGACTCAGTTCTCCGTGGGCAGGGACTTGCCAGCCAGGACAGGGCGGGAGGAAGCCGCTCCCACTTCATCATGGTTTCAGGGGATTGATTTTTTCGGTTCTGTTTTGTTTTATGAAAAGTTCATTTGTGATATATTATTCAATTAGGAAACTTGCCAGGCATCGTGGTGCTTTTTCAAAAGGGCAGAAATAACCTAATAAGTCAAATTCGATTTGGAGAGCTGGAGTCTGTACGTTTTCCAGAGTCACTGAACTGCCCATGCGGCTGACATCAGGGAGGCTGGGAGGGACACGTGCGTGGTGACCAGGCCCCGGGAGGTTGGGTGGGCGCAGGGAGCCGGACACTTGGCGGGCAGGTGCCCCCAGAACCAGGTGGCTCAGGGGCCTGGGGAGGAGAACGGAGCCGCTCGGACCCTGTCCCCGCACGGATCGGCCTCGAGTGCACCTCCTTCTCCAGGGCCCAGCCCCGATTTCCTCAGCAGGAGCCTGCAGGGCCCGAGGGTAGGAAGGTCGGTCACATGGGCCAGAAGCAGAGGGGATTCCGGACAGGGTGAGGCACGTGACCCAAGGGCCGGGTCACACCTGGAGCCACCCAGGCAGAGTGCACATGCCCGTGCATGCCGTGACTCACGTGCTCTGATGCGCACGCTCACTCAGTCACGCCCACTCACACCCACAGGTATTGAGTCTGCGCACACTCCACGCCCCCAAGCCGGACGCGCTGCCCTCGCCCCGCCACGCCCTGCCCGGACCCTCCTGCTCACCCCCAGCTCGGATCAAACGGGACCTTCCCGGGTCCTGAACGCCGTGTGGAAGCAGGGCAAGGCCCCGACAGGGAGCAGCCTGGCTGAGTGTCCAGCGCTCGCCTTGGGCAGGAGGCTCAGTGGGAAGGGGAGGCCGGGCTGCCCTGGGGAGCCGTCGGCCTGGGGGAGCCGGAGCGGCGTCCCAGAGACTGGGGAGTGGAGCGGAGGTGGCTTTCTCTGGTGGAAATAAGGCACAAAAATTAGGGAGGTGGCAGTTGTGGCCGGGGTCATTCCCGGGGGAGGCTGGGGTCTTTGCTGGCGGGGGTCCTTCCCCCAGGCTCACGGCGCACGCCCCAGTCCCGAATGACTTGTGAACGGAACGCGTCATCCACGCTCGCCCTGCCTCTGGGCTGGCTGCGTGGCGGTGCCGTCGGCGTTCCAGACGCTCCACGTTGACTCCCGGGTCCACCGGGAGGCTCTGGGTGCCGGAACTTAGGCTGCGGAGGAAACTGGGCCCCTGCTGAGGAGGTCGGGAACTGGTGTGGGAGGGAAGGCGCTGGGCCGAGTCCCAAGATGCCTATCCAGGGCCTGATGTGAGCTGTGTCCCAGGCCTCAGTTTCCCCACCTGTAATGAATTATACAAGCTCCTCCTCCCTTCAATCTGGCGGGTCTGTGAGCTGGAGAGGGTGTGACTCCCACCCCGGGGGCGCCTCTGGTGAAACATCTGCCGTGGGTCCTGGCAACGTGGCCTCCCAGGGACCAGCTCTGTTCCCAGATGGAGCCGATGTCTCCCCGCCAGGCGCTGGCAGCCAGGCCGCCTGGGTGCAGTGATGACTCGGGCGGGTGGGTGAAGGCCTGGGTCCACCGGGAGCAGAGTGGGTGCGCGAGGCTTGCAGGAGCCCGGGCCTGTCACGGACAGACCCCAAAGGCCAAGGAGGTGCAGAGGGAAGTGGGGATGGGGAGTGACCCCAGGCATGTTCACCCCCCACCCCCAGAGTGGGGGTAACTTGGGTGTCCCCGCAGCCCGGGGCTACCCCTGCTCAAGGGCGTGTCTCAGAGCCCAAGCGACCGGGGTCCAAATCCTGCTTCTGCCTCTTCTGGCTGGGTTACCGGAACAAATTATTTCTCTGCACCCCTGTTTCCTCATTATTCTTAATAATATTATTGTTATTTTTTTAAGAGACAGGGTCTCACTCTGTTGCCTAGGCTGGAGTGCAGTGGCCTGATCATAGCTCACTGCAGCCTCACACTCTGGGCCCAAGTGATCCTCCTGCCTCAGCCTCCCAAGTAGCTGGGACTATAGGCACATGCCACTACACTAGGCTGATTTTTTTTTAAATTATTTTTTGTAGAGATGGGGTCTCACCATGTTGCCCAGGCTGGTCTTGAACTCCTGGGTGCAAGTGATCCTCCTGCCTCAGCCTCCCAAAGTGCTAAGATTATAGACGTGAGCCACTGCACACAGCCCTATTTCCTCATTATTAAAGGAGGTTAATAATTTCAGCTCTGAGTTACTTCGGGATTTTTGATTGATGTAACAGAAATTGATCTGAGGTAACATGTGAAAAAGGAGAATTTATTCAAGGTGTATTTCTGGGACCTCAAGGACAGGAAGGTGGCCAGGCCTCAGGTAGCTCCTGGAACCCAGGATAGAAGAGCCACCTGTACTTGCTCTGTTCCTGATCTCTTACTTTCTGCCCCATGGCTCCATTTCCCCTCTCTCCTCCCAGGGGCCTGGAGGGCAAGAGGTGACATCCTGGTAGTAGGCTTTCATTCCAAGGGAAGGTGTCTTAGTCCCAATCCCAAATTCTAAGGGAGGTATCTGACCAACCCATCTGAGTCAGGTGCCCAGCCTAATCTACTTACTCCTATGATGGTGGGGTGGGGTTGGGAATGAGGGCCCTCATGGCACAAAAAGGCTGCCAGGCACTGGCCTGTGCAGATGAGGAGAGGCGGTTCTGGGAGTCACTGGGAGCTCGTGGATGGTTCACACAGCTGCACAAGTCAGGACTCGAGCCCAGGTCTGAGTAACTCTAACCTTTAGCTTTTAACTCCTGCCCTGGGTTGGGTTCCCTCTAGCAGAACCTGAGACAGGGGTTCGTGTGTCTGTGGATTATCGAGGGTGTGTCCTGGGGAGAATCCTGTGAGGAAGGGAGGGAAGCTGGCAGGAGAAGAAGTGGGGTGAGCCTCAGCCTGCTCCCCCGGCGAGCTCTGGGGTGTCACAGGACTGTGCCAGCTTCAGGGAGCAGCTGAGCCGTCCAGCCATCCACTGGGGGCTGCACAGAGGGAAGTGCGGCCTCCCCGGCATCCTGGGGCAGGGCAGCTCCCGTTGGCCGAGGGCACTTCTGCAGGAGGGGAGGGCGGGGGCCGTGAGCACCAGGAACAGCCGCGGGTTGGGTGCACAGACCCGCAGGAGGCCAGGCGAGGTGGACGGGCACCTGCTGCAGTCCCTCTGCTCTGTGACCTGGGCTGTGCACGCTGACGGGCGTGGACGAGTGCCAGGCCCTGGTCGGGGCCCGGGCTGGATGGCCCAAATGGATCAGTCCCCAACCGGAAAGGGGGAGGAGACGAGGGAAAGAGGATGAGGAGCTTTGGTGGGGTCCAGGGAGCACCCCTCCCAGGTTGACGTCTGCCTGTGCCCCCCAAATCCTTCAGGACAGGAACCCTTAGGGAAGCGGCACCTGACAACCCTGTGACAAACCACCCCCAGAAAACGAAGGCCCGACACCACGCGCGGATTCGTCTGCGCCCCGACAATGCCACACTCAGATCTGCGGCCCTGACGCAAGCGAGGGTGCTGGCTGGATACGCAGGCCTGAGCTACGATATCCATTTACGAACCCTTCCATCACGGCGACCCAGAAAAGACACTCGAGGAAGTTGGGATAATGCCATCAAAAGGGTCGCGACGCCCTCATGATTCTCTTGACAGGCATGAATTTATATAATAATCAAAAAGCATTTTCACCATTAAGTGGCCCCGCAGCCCGCCGAGGCCACCGGGATGACGGCAGCATTACTCATGCCCGGCTCGGCGCCGGCCCGCGGCATCTCGTCAGCCGCTCCGCTTCCGCTGGGGACACAGTGGAATTTGGAAGCTGGGTTTCAAAATTTGTAAAAACACTTTTCAAAATTACTTTTTTGGAGGGAATTTGTAGAGAATCATTCCTTTTGGTCATTTTTCCCCCCATTTTCTAAAAATAGTGGTAAAACATACATGACATAAAAGTTACTATTTTATACTTTTTTTTGTTGCCCAGGCCTGAGTGCAACATCATCATAGCTCACGGCAACCTCAAACTCCTCCTGGGCTCAAGCGACCTCCTGCCTCAGCCTCCAGAGTGGCTGGGACTAAGGCACGCGCCACCATGGCCAGCTAATATTTCCACCAGGCTGGTCCCGAACTCCTGACCTCGAGCGATCCTTCCGCCTTGGCCTCCCGGAATGCTAGGATTGCAGGCGTGCGCCACCGCGCCCGGCCTGTTTTATACATTTTTAAGAGCACAATTGATTGGCATTAAATACACTCACAACATCACCACCACCCATTTCCAGAACTTTTCCATCATCCCAAACAGAAACCCTGTCCGCACTAAACGCTAACTCCCCAGCCCTCTCCCCCGGCCCTGGCCACTCCACTCTACTTCCTGTCTCCGTGGCTGTGCCTGCTCTAGATCCCTCACGTAAGCGGGATCCCGCAGGATCTGTCCTTTCATGTCTGGCCTATCTCACTGAGAACGATGTCTTCGGGGTCCCTTCACGGTGTAGCGTGTGTCGGAAGCTCCTTCCTTTGGAGCAACACGCCGCTGCCTGCCTGCCCCAGTGTGTTCACAGCGAGCGCTTTCCTCCTGGACAGCTGGTTGTTTCTAGCTTTGGGATGCTGAGCGCGCTGCTACGGGCACGGGGTGCGCCTCCCGTCGTCTCCGGCAAGGCAAGCGCTGGAACTAGAAGTTAGGGTTCCCCGCCTGCCGCCCTGCAAGGGCTTCATTTCTCAGGGGGCCGAGGCTCAGCTATCCGGAGGAGGCAGCTTCTTCAAGGAGAACCAGACGGATTTAGGAATTTAACCGCCTCTTTTGAGAATCTTCGAAATGTTCGTCCTCTTTGATCAGTGATTCCACAGTCAGGAATTTATACAGAGGGAACCAGAGACACGCCCAGGGGTGTGGCTAAGGCATTTATTCCAAGTGCAGGTGATGCTGGGACATTAATGGCGAGACAACACAAAAACACTTTCTCCGCATGGCCGAGTTGGGGTGTGAGCCAACTTTGCTGCCCGCCGTATCTGTGATCACACACACATGCTCCAGTCAGAACGGGTGCAGGTGAGTTCGCCTCCATCAGCGGCCTAAGAGAAAGGCACTGGCTAAAAATGACCCCTCTTGGGGACAGAAACATCTGCATGGGGACAGAGGGGACTGGGAGCCCCTGGAAGCTGAGCTGCACGGACCTCGTCCTGTGTGTGCTCCTCCATCTCCCCCTGCCCCGGGGGTCCACCTGCAGCTGCGGCGGGTGCAGCCCAGCCTCCGAGAGGCAAGTTCGGGAACCCCCCCCAGACACTGCTCCCTCCAGCGCCCCCCTGCCCACCCCAAGCCCTAAGCCCAGAGCTGTCCTGGGCCCAGCTCCCCACCCCCACCCTGAGGGTCATCCTTGTCCCCTGCCCTCTTCACTTTGTCAGCTGAAAAGAAAAGTTTCGCCAAAAAAACTCCACATTGGCAACATGTTTTTGCAAAGGGACAAGATATTTCGCACATTTGAAGTCTGAATCAACAGGCATACTTCCTCTGAGACTGGGCAAACCTCCACGCCATGAAACTCCCGCACACCGTGGCCCCACGCTGAACCCCGTGCACCCACCTCCTCCCTGCACCCCAGGGCCCACCCTGCCTCCAAGGCCATCTGGGCCAGGGCTTGGATTCAGAAAGGAAGGACGGATGAAAGTCCCTGTAATGGACCCGTCACGCTCCTCGGAGAGTGAAAAAAGCAAAATCAAACCAAAAAGTAACTAAAGGAGCCAAATTATCGTATTTCAGACACATTGCAAAGAAGTCAGCCTTAATGGGACTCCAGCAAACGGCACGCAGACAGCAAAGTGGGTCAGCGCTCGGGACATCTGAGGACTGCGGGGCTTTCATCTGCCTCAGCCCAGCTGCTGCGTCTGGGACCACGGGCGGGGGCGGCACGGGGGCCCCCGGCTCCTAACGGCCCCCCAGCCCCCCCGGCCTCCTTGGGGGCACCAGGTCTCACGGTGTGCCCGTCGTCACTAATTCCATCTTTAAGAACTTTTCTTTCTGGACATGCTATTCTTGGTGAAAATATGTCTTCATTACTGTATGCTGTTCTTGGGAAAGGGAATATTTTAAGATAATTTTGAAATCTCTTCCTGGTTATCAGGCTATAATGCAAACAGTCATTTTCACAGCTGAACTATTTTCAGAAGGAGAAAATAAATGCTATGTTCCTTTCTGCCCTGTCACAGTTATGGGATTTTAAGTGAGACGAAATTATCTGGAGGTCGCCTTGCTATGAAAACCAATCACCGTTCTTAGGAGATGATGTCCTTTCATTTGTCAAAACTGAAACAGCAAAATGGCATAAATATTCCAGATTACATTAATCTCCCCCAGTTTGCATGATAATGAGCCCAAAGACACAAGAGACCGCTCTTACTGCTGCCGTTTGAGGGGCGACAGAGCGGACCAGGAGCGGGCGGCCGTGCGTCCTTCCGGTCCCTGCCACTGCTGCTGGACCCTGTCCCAGAGGCTGGCGCAGCGTCAAATAAATGCTTCTGAGGCAGAGAGGGGAAACGACTCCCTCTGGGATGGTGTCCGTTTCCGTCTGCGTTGGGGACGCGTACCCCAGTGCGCTCTCACATCCAGGGCAGCGGGGGAACTTGGGCAGCTTCACAGGCCCTTGAGATGCCGTCCCCAAAAGCACCCCCAGCTGCCTGCAGCCGAGCGTTTGCTTCGAGCTGGGTCCGGCTGGCCCCGATATCCTCCCCTGGCCTGGGAGCCCTCTTTCCCTCGACTCTCACCCCTGCCCTTTGGAGTTAACGTGACATTGTCTCCGACCTGCCTTTGGTCAGCAGCAGAGGCCACCGGGCTGGGGCTGGGCCCCCGCTGGGTTTGTCTCTGGGTCCTCAGCCCACCCTGCCCTGTTCTTCCAGTGCTGAACACCTCACGCCTTGCGGGTCCCAGTCTGACCCCCGTCCCCAGCAGGGCTGCACCCTGGCCCCACCCAGCCTGTGTCCTCAGGAAGGCTGAGACTGGGTGACTGCGTGGTGTGTCCCTTCCTGCAGGTGGAGGAGAGGGGTGCCCGGACCTGGGGTGGCCCGCCCGTCCTGAGGCTCCGCGCACGCCGAAGGCAGGCGCCCTCCTGGAGGGTTCTCGGGCACAGGGAGAGCAGTTGGGGGACCGTGTGAAAGGGCACGAGAGAGAGTTAGAAGCTCCTGAGCCCCTCCTGGGAAGGGGGTTCTGGAGGGGCCAAGGGTACAAGGGACAGCACAGCCAGACCCTCCCCTGACTGTGGACAGAGGTCGGCGCAGACTCTCGGCGATGTCCCCTGGCAACTCTCACTCCCCCAGGTAAAGAAGAGGTGTCTAGCTTGACACCTTCACCTGGGAGGCGCGGGCGCTTCATGCAGACCCGCGGCTGCTCCCCTTTGAGTCTGCCCGAGGGCGGGGCTGGACTCAGTTCTCTTTCATCTTGGCACAGTCGGCTCCTTAGGGCTTGGAGAGGCGCTGAATCACCGCCCTGCCTCTCGCTGTGCAGCCGCGGCCAGGGAGGATCTGCCTTTGAGCCCCAGTCCTCTGAGCCGGGCAGGGCGTCGGGCAGCTACAGGCGCCATTGCGGGTGGCCGTGTTTTGGCTCTTGAGGCAACAGGCAACCCCTCTCGAGGGCCTCTGAGGGACCCAGCCTCCAGGGACCCCTCCTGAGCCTTTGCAAGCCCCATGTGCTGCTCCTATGGACTTAGGGGTGGAGGGAAGAGCAGGCATCTCCCAGAGCCACAGGGCCGGAGCTCCCCATGGCCCGATCTCTCTGCCCAGGCCCACCTCCCCTCGCAGAGCACGGTGAGAGGCTGCATGAGCACCTGGAACCTCTTCAAGTGGACATCGGACATTTCTGTACCTTCTTCTAGAAGAAGCACCCTCGTGTGGTCTGGTTAGGACTGATCCCACCCGCTGCCCCTCAGATCCAGGTGTGGGCACCCGACCTGGGCCCAGCCAATCAGCACCTCCCATTCTCTCGGCCTCGGTGATGGGTTTAGAGAGGGCACGTGACTCCGGTCAACACGGTGACATCAGCTCTGAGGCCGGGTCTGTGTTGGCAGGACTTGCTGAGCCCGGGGCCCGGGGCACCCGGCTGCTTCCACAGGGGAGTCGACCCGCCAGTGCCGTCCCTGCAGGAGCAAGCGGGGGCGGGGAGGGACAGAGGGAGTCTGAGTTCCGACACCGCCGCCTAAACCCCTGGATTCAGCCCAACCTGAACTTCCACTGTCCCGGGACTTCCGGGGTGACTGCGTTGCTCCGGGTGCACTGATGTGGGAAATTCTCCAGGTCTCTGGGGGAGAGTCAAGTGCGGAGCAGGTAGCTAGTATGCGCCTTCTGTTTAAGAACAAGGAGAGAGCAAGAACATATTTCTCTTTGCTTATACATGCGACAAAAACCCCGGAAGGAAACATGAGTCCTAACAAGTTGTGCCCACGTGGTCTGGGCAGAAACAGGGTCGACGGGTGGGGATGAGAGGGAGGCTTCTCAGTGAGGAATTTTTACATCACTTTTGATTTTTGAGTATATTATTTATCCACAAAGTTGGGTTTTTTAATTTCAAAAAGAGAGAGATTTGACCCACTTATGCCTGGAAATGTCCTATTCTGTTTCTGTTTTCATTACTGAGAAACAACAACAAAAAACTAGAGGGGGGAAAAAACTCACTTCAAACACCAAAATATAATTTTGTTTTCTAAATGCACACAGAATAATAAAATGTGGCTGGGTGGGGGGATATTTTTAACTGAACTGAAAAAAAAAACCTGTTAGTTCTTATGACCCAACACTGCTTCCTTAGGAGCTAAGCCCAGCAAGAAAGCGCACTGTGTGCGTGTGCAAAATACTGTTTCCAGAACAAGGGAACACGCGTCCCTGCAAACACTTGGCTCGGCCGTGTGGCCCGAGTGTTTGGGGAGAGTGAGGGCCGGGAAAGCCGGAGGGAGGCGAAGATGGGTGAGGAGAGCCTCGAATGCCGCAACAAAACACGTGACCTTGGTCCTTAGAGAATAACAGAGCTACCGAGGTTTCCCAGCGGGAGAGAGTTATGGTCAGATCATGTTTCGCGAAGCTCAAAACGGCTGCCACGGAGTGTGACGAGAAGAGCAGACAACACTGGGTGCGGCGTGCTGAAAACAGCTGAAATTCTTTGAGATTTTGCCTCTGAGAGGTGGGGTCTGTTTCTTCATTCGAACTCGGCAGAAGTGAGGTGCCAGTTCCAGGCCCAGCCTTTGAGAGGCCACCTTCCACTTGCTCGGGCGTGGAACTCAGCCGCCATCCTGTGAGGAAGCCCGAGCGGCCACATGGAGGAGGACGACGGGCCCCCAGCCAGCACCGTCTCCCGCCACGAGTCGGCCTCCTTGGGAGTGGCTGTGCCAGCCCGAGTGGGGCCCCCTCGAGTGACGCTGCGTGGGGCAGAAGTGAGCTGTCCCTGCCCTTACTGCAAAATCGTGAGCAAATGAATGTTTTAAACCACCGACTGTGGGGACAGTTTGTACCTGAAACACTGGTAGTGGGAGGCTGGAAAGGAGAACTTGGCCGGGCTCTGCAGACGAAGCCTCAATGGGGCCCAAGCTGGGGCCGTTCTCCCGGCTGGTCTGACGGCTGTTCCCACCGTCGCCTCCTGCTGAAGCCACAGCCTCTTCCCGACCCCCGCCCCGCAGCAAGCAGTGGGCAGCTTCCCTGCCGATGCAGCCAGGCTTGGGGGACCATCTGGGCAGCTTGCAGGACAGCTGTGCTCCCCGGAAAAGGCCGGCCCTGGCCATGGTAATTGGCCGTGTCCTTCCTTTGGGAAGTCAGCTTGACTCCTCAAATACAATAACAAGGTTTGAGAATTTAATTTCCCCCCCACCAGGGTCACGATTTATTCTGCTGTCGATGCGTCCCAGGGGAAGAAAGCTCTTACCACTAAGGATCTGTCAACCTGATTTGCTCTTAATCACTGTTTATGTCCATTTTTCCACCAGATCTATGTCTTCTTCCACAAAAATATGGAGCACAACACGACTTTCACTTCTCCTCGGAGCAGAGCCCGATCCCAGGTGCTTCTCCGTGGAAACAGGGAGCTTTGCCCCATCGCTCGTGAATGGCTCATGTCACTACCTGGCCGTCTCAGTTCCGGGGGACGAGGGCTCCCCACCTTCCACCTCCCCCCATGCCTGGGGTTGCACAATAACACACGGCACCCGGTTCAGTTTGAATTTCAGACAAATGATGAAGAACTTTTTAGTATAATACGTCCAAACATTACATGAGACAGGATTACACTAAAAAATTACTTGATGTTTATTTGAAATTCGCATGTAACTGTGTGCTCTGTATTTTGACTTGCCCAACTGCTCCTGAGTCACTGAGGGCCATTCGGGGTGAAATGGACCAACCACAAAAGCAGGAAGCACTCAGGGGAAGGGGGGGTTGCTGGGGGCAGGAAGGACCCGGGGGTCGCGGCAGAAGCTCAGGGAGCAGAGCCCTGGCCAGCCGAAACAGGGTCCCAAGGAGGGAGGGAGACGGCCAGCAAAGGTGGCGGGAACTGGGTGACCAGCCGCTCCGGCTTCACACCGCGAACTCCGAGTCCCGGAAAACCCCTCAGTCCTAGGAAACGGGGGTGGTGGTCACCCTAAGAGGGAAGGGTGCTCTAGATGGAGGAACTAACAAGCGCAAGATTACCGAGGCGGGTTTGCCTCCCGGAAACAGCTCGCATCCATCCTCTCCTCCCCAGCCCGGCCAGGGCCAGCGTTAGGCGGGCGAGGCAACTGCCGTGGGTGCAAATCATAAGGGTGCCCCAAACTCAGTGATCAAGGCAAATAATCTTTCCATGCAAAATTTATAACCCAAATTAATATAAATATCCACAATGAACAAAATGTCAAAAATTCAAAGTTCCTCAAAAAGGTAAGCATAGAATTACTATATCACCCAGCAACCCGACTCCTAGGCATACACCCCAAAGAACTGAACACAGGCTCAAAGAAACCCCGCAGGCCAACGCTCACAGCAGCGTTACCCATAACTGCCAAAGCGGGAAACAACTCCAGTGTCTGTCCACCGGCAAACGGATAAAAACGTGGTTGCTCCGTACAGGAATGAAGCGCTGGTATATCCTACATGAACCGCAAAACACGCTAAGTGAAAGTGGCCAGACACAAAGGCCACGCAGAGCCCAGTTTCATTTACCTGGAATACCCAGAGCAGGTGCACGCCACAGTCTCCCTCACAGCTCTCGGGAGGAAGCAGCCCTGCTGACACCTTGGTCGGGGGCCTCAGCCTCCAGAGCGGTGAGACAATACGTTTCTGTTGTTGGAGCCACCTAGGCTGCAGTGCCTTGTTACAGGGGCCCAAGCAGACTAAAACAAGTGACGGTGCCAAAAGCTCGCCAGCTCCCAGCCGGGCTCTGGGGCTGAGGGCACTGGGACTGTCTAAGACGGCTGGGGACTGGTGCAGTCTTTCCCCGAGGTAACCTGCTAGTTTCTAATAAAGGTTGACATGTGCGCACCTTCTGCCCCTGGCCCCATGCTCAGACGCCATCACCTGGTTCTGGGAGGCTTCTGCGTGAGGATGTTTGTCACATCCCGGACATGTCCACGGCCCAGGGAAGGCCAGCTGGGGTACACGATCCACACCATTGAGGGGTGCCGGCTCCTGGAAAGAAAACCGCCGTCCTCCACTGGAAAGATACCCGAGACGCAAAAAATGAAAGGGACAAGTTGCAGAAAAATAAGCATAGCAAAATTCCACTTTCTTTTAATTGCATACACAGTCAAAACTCAGAAACACCTGGAAGAATACATGTGTTGGTTTGTAGAAGTTCTGCTAGAAGCACGAATGGCAGACCTTGCGTATTGTACTTTTAAAACTTTTTAATCATATGGAACCAAAAAAGAGCCCAAATAGCCAAAGCAATCCTAAGCAAAAAGAGCAAATCTGGAAGCATCACATTTCCCGACTTTAAATTATACTACAAGGTGACAGCAACCAAAACAGCATGGTACTGGTGTAAAAGTAGACACACGGGTCAATGGAAATGAACAGAGAACTCAGAAATAAGGCCGGAGACCTACAACTGGAGACCTACCAACTGGTCTTCAACAAAGCAGACAAAAGCGCGCACTGGTGAAGGACGCCCTCGTCAATAAATGTGCTGGGAGAACAGGAGAGCCAGGCGCGGAAGAACGGAACTGGACCCCCAGCTCTCACCGTGCACGAAAATTCACTCAGGATGGATCGAAGGCTTAAAGGTAAGACCCGAAACCAGAAAAATTCTAGAGGAAAACCTAGGAAAAATTCTTCTGGACATTGGCCTAGGCAAAGAATTCATGACTACGATCTCCAAAGCAAATGCAACAAAAACAAAAATAAAGAAATGGAATTTAATTAAACTAAAAAGCTTCTGCACAGCAAAAGAAACAATCAACAGAGTTCGTAGACAGCCTACAGAATGGGAAAAAGTATTCGCAGACTGTGCATCTGGCAGAGGACTGATATCCGCAGTCTGTCTGTAGAGAACTCAAGCTGCCTGCAAGTTCGAGGCCACACGGCTGTGAACACTGAGGCGGGACCTGAGCCCGGGCAGTTCCCAGCCTCTGTGTTGGTTTCCTTGGTGGGCTCCCGTGATGGGGCGGAGGCTGGTGGTCATGTCCCAGCCCTGACTCGACTGGATTATCAACTCACACCCCAAACCGCCACCACCCTGAACCTCCCTGGGGCGGGGCTACTGGACCGCTCCAGGCAGGGTGGCCAGCTGACTGTCCCTAGCTGGGCCTGCCCTTCGAGGGGCCACCACCAATGCCGTGGTGGCAAGTGAGCTAGTCCGGTCGCGGGTTAGCCCTTCCCAGAACCCCCGTCTCCCCGAGACACTGATCACAGCAATGCCCGGCACCCGGTGCCTCTTAACGGATATGGATCAACTCCTGTCCACCTCGGCTGGGGACGAGCTGGTGGAGGGATACGCTGTCATCCTCTGACAGGTGGGACGTGGAAGCTCAGGATGGCGGCCGACTCAAACGTGCCTGGTTCGGGACATACCGTGATAGGAGGCAACACAGGGGAAGCTCTGGACGGATTGGGGGGACGGGGGGAGGCGGACGCGGATCAGACACAGCGCGAGCGTCTGCCCAGGTTTCAAAGTGGACAGGTGGGTCACTGCTGGACGCGGGTGGTGGGCGCCTGGCGGGTGAGTGGCAGAGGGTGGGGAGTGGCGGCTGGTGACGCCGGTGTGTTGTGAACGCACAGCCGGCCCTCCACGCAGGTGCCCCTTTCTGTGTGTGGATCATACTTCAACAGGAGTTTTTAAACGTGCTCGTAGTTTTTGAAGTTCCTTAAAGTATTTTGGGTTCCTGGGAGGCAGGTAGGAGCGCAAGTGTGGGCCACTTTCCCACACAGCCTGGGCCCCAAGGGAAACGCCATCCTTGCTTCCCACACTGCCCCGCTCTGGCTTTCCAGCCGCCCGTCCCCTCCCGGGCACCGGCATCCCGTTAGCCAGACGGACGGCTCCACATGGCCCTGGGGGCGGCTGATGGGCCTGACGCAGGGCCAGGAAACAGGTGCAGCTGCGGGGCCTGCAGCTGAGTCACCAGCTTCCCCTCCCCGAAGGCCGAGTGCCCAGAAAACACCCAACTGGGTGAGTCACCCCAGGGCGCAGTTGGCTTCCCAGACCCCAGCAGGGAGCCGTGCCTCTGCCCTGCCGGCCCCTGGGGAGGCTCTCCCAGACGGGTTTGCCCTGGGTGAGGGACCGGGGAGGGTGGGGCCGGTGGGCACGGGGCGTGGGCTGGAGGCCGCTTAGGGAGAAGGCGCCACACTGCAGGGCAAGGATGGCTCCCACCAAAGAGCCCAGCACTTGCGAAATGACCAAAGCAAGACCACCAGGAACAGTGTCCCCCACTGCACTCACGGTCCAGTGCATCTGGGAGGGATGGTTGTGGGGACTTTCTGAGAGGCCCCACTGGCCCCCAAGACACCTGCTAATCGAAAGCCAAGCACCTTTAAAAGATGCAGTTCTCTGCATCCCCCCAGTGACCCGAGGCTTGTTTCAAGCACATCTCCCTTCCAGGGTGGGGCTTTCGTCAGCCACTCCGTAGGGCAAATTCCTGTCGCCTGTCTCCATGCCAGGGGAGCGGGCACATGGGGGTGGGGAATTCCTGGAGCGATTCCCCCCACTGGCCAGCAGCAACTCAACCATACACGTGAGTGAGTTGAGTGTACCCCCAATAAATATTCCCTCCATGGACCAGACAAACACCCCACAGGGCCCAGACTAAATGCATCCTCAATCCAGCTCCCCCTTCGAGGACCGGACATGTCTGCAGCCTCTCCACCACCGCCGGGCACGGGGGAAACTTGGGGAAGCTGAAGTGCCAGGAGACAGGTCTTAACTGATCGAGGTAACGGCTCACCTCCAAATTTCACAAAATTTACAACCATGAAGACCCGTGGCCTCGGGGCTCGCCTGTGGCAGAGCCTAGGAACCACCCATACCCGCATCCGTCTTCCCTTCCTCTTTAGCCCCGGAACCCCGGTTTTAACTGAGAGCATCGCCATCCATAGCGAAAGACCCCATTTTGTGGCCAGGTGTGACTCTGGCCAGCAAGATGTATGCAGAAGGGGGTGAGGCATCTTCCAAAAGGCTCTTTAAATGTCCTTAAACCTCCCAAACTCTCCCTTCTCCTCCCTTTCTGCCTTCTTCTCGGCTTGCGCCCAAAGCTCTCATTTCTACTGCCTTAACCCTGTAGTAAAAGCACCCACCTGTAAGCAAATCTTCACAGGGGTTATGAATCCGTTTAACGAAGTTATATCGGATAATTGAATACAGACTCAAAAACTCATTCATGAAATGGCATAATTCTATCAGCTGACACAGTGAATATAACTTTTTCTTTAGCCAGATCCTTTGCAAGCTACTATTTTTTATGGGAGCAATTCTGGGGACTTTTTCCACGACTCCATTACTGGAGTGGGGCTGGGTGGGGTGGTCAGCTGGAAGTCACGGAATGGGAGGATCGAGGCTACAAACACTCACGGGTTGAGTAAAAGCCAACTGCAGACCATCAAGCCATTTCCTCGTATTTTTCACTAGCGATGAAATCACCGTGAACGGGCAGGTGGCATCCATTTGTCACATTCTCTTCCAAGCCTCTCCCTTCTGTGAGCCCACCTCACGGACATTAGCTCCTTACTAGCCTCGGAGGTGGTGTAGCCTCTCATTTGTCTGTACTCATTGACTCCTTCGTCAAACATTCGTTGACTGCTTTGTGTATGACACTGAAAAGAGTAATTCCAACTGCGTATGACAGAAAACCTCCAAATAACATTGGCTTACATAAGACAGAAGCTTCTTTCTCTCTATTGTGAAACAAGCCTAGAGGTCTGCAGCCCAAAGACCCAGGCTCCTTCAGTCCTACTATCTATGCTCTGAAGCCATACCAAGATGACTGTGGTCCTTGTGGTCCAAAATAGTTGCTCACCTCCAGCCCTCATGTCCATATTCCAGGCAACAGGAAGAAAGAAGGGAAAAGGACCAAAAGGGGGCCTACCCATGTGATCCCCATCTCCACCTGGAATGTGATGGGCCTCACTCTTCACCTGGGCAGTCCTGCTCACCTGTCAGGTCTGGCTCCCTGAATCCACGCACCTCCTTCTCATGACAATGAGGGGGTTATTTGTATTATATAATTGTTGTTCCACACAGTCGGTCATCTGCGTCCATGGGGGATTGGTGCCAGGACCCCTCCACCCCAAGGATCCCAAAATCCAAGGATGCTTAAGTCTCTGATGTAAAATGGCGTAGTATTTGCACACGGCCTACGCACATCCTCCAAATGACAGAGAAGACCAAACACTCCTGTGTACTTTAAATCATCTCTAGATGACCATGTAAGTAGTTGTTATACTGTATTGTTTAGGAAATCATAACAAGAAAAGAAGTCTGGGCCGGCGGGCGTGGTGGCTCGCGTCTATAATCCTAGCACTCTAGGAGGCCAAGGGTGGACAATCGCTTGAGGTCAGGAGTTCGAGACCAGCCTGAGCAAGAGCGAGACCCCGTCTCTACTAAAAATAGAAAAAATTAGCCGGGTGTGGTGGTGAGCGCCTATAGTCCCAGCTACTTGGGAGGCTTAGGCACGAGGATCCCTTGAGCTCAGAAGTCTGAGGCTCCAGTGAGCTATGAGGATGTCACTGCGCTCTAGCAGGGGTGACAGAGTGAGACTCTGTCTCAAAAAAAGAAAAAAGAAAAGGAAAAGTCCAGCTGTGTCAGTACTGATGCAACCAGCAGGCCTGACTGCGCCGTACAGGATCCACGGGCGGGTAGATCCGTGGCTGCGGCGGTATCTGGATTACGACTCACCAGATTGTGATCTGCATAAGGGCGGGACCTCCGCTGCACTTTCCCACCCCAGCGTCAGGGGCACGCGTGGATGAGCTGCCGAGTGGGGCCCCAGCCCAGGTGTTCTCTCCCATTTGGGTCAGCAGATTTAGGTCGGCTCTCGTCCATGACAGTGAACAGAGCTGCTAAGGGAAGAGGGGACAGCTCGCTCACAAGCTCAGGAGGCACAGTAAATGATGCTTCCTGCTTGATTCCATTACCATAATGGTGATCCATTTTGTCTGCCACACACTGGGCCGTCTTCGAGATGACAAGTTGACAATGACTCCCATTGGGTCATTGCTGAGCCAAGAGCCATTATCCCATGGGCTGTGGTTCCAGCACAGCTTGTGCTGGGAAGCAGGCGTCTGTCGCCCCGGGTGTGCCGTCCTCATTTGTCTGAACGAATCTGCCCACTGAGGGGACCACAGCACGCCTCGGAGCCACTGCCTTGCTGGGCCTGGGGCCTTCCCCTGCTTCTCGCACTTCCTTGCCAGGGTCGCCAGCCACGGTCCAGGATTTGCGCAGAGCCCCACGTGCCCAGACCAAGGGAGAAGTAACGACAGTGGGTGTCACCCCAAGTGGCAAAAGAACTTAGGGACCTAGAGGAAGCAGGCGTGGCATATTTGTTTTGAGTACGTATGTTTAATTATTCAGCGTAGCTTTCGTAAATGGATTAATGATACTTGTGAGGATTTGCTTACACTTTTTCCATGAAGCATGTGGAAAGGAGCGAAGGGTGGTTTTGGTTCTTTTTCTGGTGTTGCTGCTCTGTCAGTGACAGGGCTGACGCCTCCCGGGGTCTGTGCCAATCCGCACCCCCCCGCCCCCATGGCCACACCCAGCCCACTGCAGGGGATCGGTGCGTTAGGGCTCTGCTCCCCAGGAGGGCCTGGGGCTGTAGTGATGAACAGTTTGATGACCGCACCTGAGTACATCACTTAGCGAAGGCGCCCGGTTTGCCTGCCGCGCTACCTCCCCACTTTGAGACCTGAACCGTGGCTCCAGGGCATTCAGACCCTGGCCTGTCCGTGACCGAATTTTCTTTAGGATCTTGGAAAACATGAAAGAATCATGGATGCTATGGAGAGGCACGTCTCTCTTCACCTGTAGGTTTTAGACATTTGCAAGAAAATGGAAGACTTAAAGGCCATTTTTTTAATAAGGAGGCTTTTATCAGATAAACTACCCTGAAGTTTCTTTTAAAGCAAAAAAGGAAACACAAAGAGTACATAGACCTAAGTGAAGGCAGTCGAAAGCTTAACAGAACACACCTCATCTTCCGCCCAGGACTAGGGACGGGCTTTAGGTCTATTCTTGAATTCATCTCTATGATTTGGGTTTGGAGTTTCTGCTCCTTCAAACAGACTAAGAGCCTCCGTGACAAAGTAAATCGAGAAAATAAGTGTCAGCAAGCTGTGGCACGATCCGGAAGAAAGGGCCTAACAGAAAGAAGGAGAGGCTGAAATTGACCAGGATGTACTATGCAGGGGATGGATCTGTCCTCAGAAGGAAAACGAGAGTTCTGGAATGACAACAGGACTCACGTGAAGCCACTGGTCCTCAGAGGCTGTGGCATTTCTCGGCCGGCCCCAGCCCCTGCCCACTCCCCAACACCATCTGCATACAAGGACGCGGGGCCTGAGAGGGCGTCTCCTCACTTCTCTGCTGCGTCACAGAAAGCTGCCCTCTGCCCCTCCACATCTCAGCTGTCCCTCTGCCCACCACGGGCCCAGACTGCCAAGGTGACAGCCCTCCCTCCTTCACCCCTCCCCAGCAGGAATACACTTCAGGATCTACCTTGGGCCTCGGCAATCAGTCTGAGAGTCCTAGTCAGGGCCCCTTGCCCCTCACTGTCCTCCCACCCCTGGCTGCCAGAAATAGGAGGGACCGGCAGTCAAACTGTGCCCTTGAGAGCACCCCCACCCCTCACCCCCGTCACGCCAGGAGTCTGTTCCTAAGACTCCTCCCCAAGCCAGGTCTCCTGCCAGCATGCCCGTTCCTCCCATCAGCCAGAGCGGGCACTTGCCAGCACAGGCGGGAGCCCTGCGCCCTCCTAACCAGCCAGCTGGCCCAGCCAGGGTGCCCGAGTCCTTCCTCACCCATGTGGGGCAGCTGGCTCTCTTTGGGGGCAGCCCCCAGTGTCTGCACAAAGGTTCTGAAGACTAACGTGTAGGAGACATGTAAGATCGCACCGTCATTATGATCATTTGTGATGCACACTGTTGGCCCCAGGGTCCCAAATAACATCAAACCAATCTAAAACTCAGCTCGGTGTGGGGGAGACCGTGTCCCCGCTGCCACTGTTGTGGACTTTGGTGGTGTCCAGCCAGGCAGGGGGAGGGTCATGCAGACTTGCAGTGGCCGGGCTCCTCCCTTTGCAGGAGCCTGGAGGTGCCACACCTGCGTTTCTCCTGACGTCTGTGAACTGGGTGAAGGAAGAGCGTGGGCCTGTGCCCTTCACTGCACTGTCTTTGGGCCTGGTGCAGCTCAGGAAGTGTCCTGGACAAGCCACGAGAGCCTTGTGACCTGCCACAGGACAGCCTCTTCCAGCTGCTGTGCCCACCTGCCCATCCCCTGGCCACCTCCCAGAGTCTGGGCTAGTCTCAGCTCTGGACGTCCTGGGACTCACCCCCTCCGCCACTACCGGACCCCGCTCAAAGCATGCTCTTTCAAGCGGGCCAGGGAGCAGGCACAGGCGCATGGACAGGCTGAGCTTCTAAGCCCTGTGGCCAAGGCCCACAGCCCCCACGCAGGGATGGCCCAGCAGCCCCTGGGCCTGACAGCACAGCCCTGACTGTTCCCTCGTGGAGCAACAGGAGGGGGGTCGCTGCGCACAGGAGGCGGAGGAGCTCCTGCCCTCCCCGCACCCACGGCTCCCAGGCCTGAAGCCTCACTCCACCCTGGCGAGGACAGGCGGTGCGCCCGCCGCTGCCCGGTGCCCCAGGACCTCCGACCGGCCTGGCTTGGACTGAGGGGTCGTCCCTGCCCTGCCGCCCTTTGGGGTCTGGGGCGCCGGGAAGATCCCGCGCTGGGCAGGCTGGGACCCCAGGTTGGGTCATGGGGTGGCGCTCTCCGCCACAGCGGTGACCAGGGCCTCCGGTTTGGGGTCTCTCCCGCCGGGTTTGGGGGGCTCTAGCGGTTTTGGGGAGTCCCTCCCGCCGGGTGATGGGGGCTCTCCGCTGCCCGCCGCCCCCGTACCGAAGGATCGCGGCGGCCCGGGCACTCGAGTTCCGGGCACTCCCACCCGCGCCGGGTGCGGCGAGGCGGTGGGGGGCGGGCACCGAGCCCCGTGACGCGGCGGACGCGGCTTGCGGGAGCCGCATAAATAGCGGCGGCGGCGGCGGCAGCTGCGACTCCGGCCGCGGACACGTCGAGGGAGCCCGGCCCGCGCTTCCCGCCTCCGCCGCTCGACCGCGCCATGCGCTGAGCGCCCGGCCCCGCCGCCCCGACCGCCGACCGGCCGCCCCGACCGCCGACCGGCCGACCCGGCCCGGGCGCAGCCGCCGCTCAAGGTACCCGCGCCGCGTCCCGGCCCGAGCCCCTCCGCGGCCCCGCCTGAGCTCTCCTTTCCCCGGCGGACCCTCCGCGAGCGCCCGGCCCTCCGCCTGGGCACCGCCGATGCCCGATGCCCGCATCTTTCGGGGCTGCCCCGGCGCGCGGTACCCCACTCCCCGCGGGGCCGCTGGTCCCGCGCCGGCCCGACGTGCGCCGCCCTTCCCTGCCTTCCAGATGGCCACGGGCAGCGCCCTCCTGCTCGCCTCGCTCCTGGTCGCCGCCGCGCTCTCGGCCACGCAGGGGCTCGGGTCTCCGGTAAGTGCCTGGCGGGGACAGACGCCCGCAAAGCCGCGGCCCCTCTGGGAGTGGAGGGGAGAGGGGCACAGCGGGAGACGGAGCACCAGCTCTGCCCGCCTGGGCCCGGGGGGCGCGGGCAAGGACCTGCGCGGGCGGGGGCTTCCCCCCTGGATTCTCCCGCCTCCAGCTGCTCCCTGTGCGTAAAGAGGCCCAAGCTCTAAGCCAGCGCCACTGGGAAAGTGCTGCGCTTCGGGGCAGCCCGTGGCAAGTTGCGAGCACACTTCATGTCATGCAGTCCGGTAGAGGATCAGTTAGACCCAGAGGACAAGGGGTCATCAACACGTGTCCTTAGCATCATTTAGAAGCAAGTGGGGTGCACTGTGAGTTTGTGATCTCTGGCTCTAAAGTGAATTATTTGGTAAAACAAGTAGTCCTATTTTCATATCAAATATAGCTTATTTAGGGGTAAATCTGGAATTTCTTGAGGCTTCCAAATGTACACACATCATTCTAATTCCTCTATGATACCTGGAAGCCTGGGTACCTTTCATTTAATATTCTCTCTGGGCACTGTCCTTGCCATCTGACCCCCCCCTTCTTCTATTCAAGGCAAAGGAAAAGAGAGGCTGGACCCTGAACAGCGCTGGCTACCTTCTCGGCCCACGTAAGTGCCGCTAAGTGCATGGCCTCTGACCCCAGCCTTCTGATGCCAATTGCAGCCGTGTTTGTTAATCCTGCTGTTTCTGAGACAGGGGTAGCCAGACATCACTTTGATACATTAATATCCAGCTTTAGTCAATAAAGGGAAATGGGAACGTCTCAGAGAGAGCCAGGCAGGGTGGTTCCATGTAGGGTAACCAACTGTTGACTTCAGTATTTGTGGGCCCCTGGGCAGCATCCTCTCCCATTCCTGGAAAGGCAGCCCCAGACCCCTGGTCAGCCTCCTCCTCCTCCTCCTCCTCTTCCTCCTCCTCTTCCTCTTCTTCACCTCTACGTCCCTCACCACAGCAGATGTTCTCATTCCTGGGGGCTTCGGACCTCATCTGCCCCCATCTCTTACGCAGAAGGCACCTCATCTCTGTGTGCTCCTGGCCCAAAAGAAAGGAGGAACTCTTCAACAAAACCTTCTATCTGTGCTACTTGGGAATATTGAAAATATATTTATCAAGATTTTGAATCCTGATTAGAAAACAAACTCATTTTTACTATTGTTTATCTCTCTGTCGGGTTGGAGCACCAGAAGCTGTACATGTAGACTAGCTATCAAAATACTTTACAACTTAATAGCATGCCTTAGCATCTCCTGTCCGCTAGGAAACGGCGACATAAGAATGTTTGTGCAACAGCTGCGGCTGCACGTTCGAATGTGGCCGTGCCTGAGGGTGCACCTGTGAGATCAGGTCACTTATAACTTTTCTACAAATTTAGGGCCAAGGACTCTCTCTCTGGAAAAAGGAATTGATTTTCCCTAGTGTAGCTCGCAGATAGCACAATCCACCCAGGCCAAGTAGCCAGGACCCTGAGCTGTCCTCAGCCTGGTCCTTACCTCCCACCGCCAGCTCCCTCCTTTGGCAGCCCAGGGCTAGCCTCCTCCCCAGCCATGCCTCCGGGTCACTCCTTCCTTGTCTCTCTCCTGGGCTCCTGTGACAGTTTCTTAGGGGATTTCTCTGCTTGCAGTCACAGTCCCCCCGTTCTCACACCACTCCACACACACACACACACACACACACACACTCCCTCTCCTCTTCCTCCTCCTTCCCTCCCCCTTCGCTCATCCCCTTGCCCCACTGCCCGGCTCCAACCCTTCTCCCACACAGCTGCCAGACTGGTCTTTGAAAATAAAAATCTGATTCCATCACAAATTACAATTCTTCAGTGGGCCCCTTGTTTTCAGGGATGTGACGACCTCCGCCCATTGTCTGCCTGGGAGACGCCCAACTTGGATGCCCGCTTCCCTGGGACCTGGGTGCTCCTGCGGCACCAGGCACGCGCTCCTGGACCCGTCCCACTCTGCTGGAGCCATATGTTCCCCTTTTTCCAACCGCTTCTTAACTGGGCAGCCCCTTCCGTCCACCTGTAGCCCAGCATAAGAGCTGTGCACACTGTCACCTTCCCTGTGGCCCTGGCGCGTGTGCCCGTGTTCTTGGCCCAGGGTCCATGGAGGATCGCCTTCCCTGCTGTGGTCTCCATACTCTGACTTTATTTTTGCAGCGGAGTTGTGTGTGCGCTTTGGTTATAAGCAGCCACGTGTTCAAACCACAGTAACACTCAGATGTTTCCCTCTCTGATCTGCAAACAGATGCTATTGACAGCCACAGATCATTTAACGACAAGCATGGCCTCGCGGGCAAGCGGGAACTCCAACCTGAAGACGAAGTGAAGCCAGGTGAGAGGACGCTAACCCAAGGGGCTCTGGGTCGCTTCACTACCCACCGTCTCCCAGGTGCATTCAGGGGCGACAGTGGGTATCAGGGCACCAGCCACCCTCCATTTATAGCTGCAGCCCAAGCCTGGCCTGGCCACAGCTTGACTAAGATGATGCAACTTCACCACCCCTCAGCAGCGAGAAACAGAACCAGCGAAACCCCAGAGGAAGCTTGGCTGCAGAGACAGCAAGGGAGTCCTGCTAGACTAGGATGCTGCCCGGCACCGGGGCCTCCGGGAGAGCGGGGCCTGGAGCCAGGTCCCTCCCACACCCTGGGCAAGGTCCGGGGGAAGCGCAGTGATGCCCTGGGCCTCTCAGGGTCCGTTCGATGACCTCGCAGTGCCCAGCTCCTCCATAGGATGGTGATGTCCTGAGACACAGAAGCACATGAAAGTTGTAAACATTCTTTTGATTTCTAGGAAGCTTCGAGAGATCAATGCCTGAGAACAATATTGTGCGCACGATAATTGAATTTCTGACATTCTTGCATCTCAAAGGTATGTGAAATAATTACCAACTTAAAATTCCTCTTAAGACACCGGACATAGAAAGAGCCTATCAAGAAAGGATTCTATAACTTTCACTGGGAAGTAGCCACTTACCCCTCTAAATGCCAGGCCCTGCACTGCCGTAGGCTAGCGACACCTGGACTAGCTGCAGAGGGCTGGGGCTGCGGCACGGTCACGCCACCGACCCTTGGGGGGTCATCAGAACAGCGTTGCTGCCGAGAAGAGGGGGGCCTCGGGGTGCAGTTCACTCCGCTGGACCCCTGTTCGTTGGCATGGTGACGGCCGCCGCCCCAGAAGCCAGGTTCTTCGTCAGCCATGGCAAACCGTGTTTCGTGAGCACAGTAAACGAACAGGAGCCTGTAGTTCAGACCGTGACGTGTGTACCTTGTGTGCTTACGCGTGGCCCTTCCCTCCGCAGAGACCGGGGCCCTCGATGGCCTGCCCGACCTCCCCTCGGCAGTCTCCGTTTCCTCAGAGGACCCCGAGCACGCCTGAGGGGACGCCGTCCCCCACGTCTGCCTGTGCGTTGTCATTTAAAGTCAAACCGTAAGATGCTGGATAATCTTATGCCGATTTATGCGGAGTAAGCCCTTCCTGTTCTCTTCGCCTTGATGCTGTGTTGTTATAATTTAAGATTTTTTGTAATTTTATTTTGGGTGGCAAAATAAAAAATAGCAACTACTTGTGACTGTCTTACTCTTACGCACTGCTGTGTCATTGCCATGCCACCAGTGTGTTTTGAAAGCTAAAGCTTGACAATAATCCTGTGTATTAGCCTCAGTTTTAAACCCAAATTCCACCATGGAGAGCATCTCTGAGACGCCTCCTCTTGTTGCATGTCCAGGGAACACAGAGTTTTCTAATATTAAGCTAAGTCCAACGTAACTATGAAGGTATGTCTGCTACTGCGACAAACAAAAGCACAAAACAGACCCCTGCCGTGGTGGAGCTGCTGTCGCAGGAGACGGGAATGAAAGTCGGCCACGAGGCGAGTGCGTGATCTGGCGCTCGCGAGGGTGGAGGTGCGAGTGACAGCAGAGGTTGTCGGGGGCAGGGGGCCGGCAGTGAGGCTCGGAGAGCGGGTGGCCAGGGCAGAAGGATCAGTGTAAGATCCGAGCGATCTCACAGCTCGGGATGTGTGCGCTAAGACGGTGCTGCATGAAGGGCAGCGTGTGGGAACGGCTGTCCTAAAATCAGAGACTGGGTCTTCTGGGCAGGAAGAGAAAGCTCAGACCAGAAGATCCTAAAAGGAAACAGCTGAGGAGGAAGAGCCAGACGTCTTTCTGTGACGTTAAACGGTGACAGGCAGGCCCTCTCCTGTTACCAAAGCAGCTTGTGACATGGAAGTGGGGGGTGTCTTTCTACATGTCCCCCCATGGGTAGCTTGCCACCTAAGACCTGCTCCAAGAGACACGAGCCCTTGCTTCCCGCCCTCTGCTCGGTGACACTTGCTGGTGCTAACCATGCCTCCCCCTGCCACGGACCGTTCCCCAGGCTCCCTCCGGCTCCGCACGCTCCTGTGGCCTCGAGCCTCCTGTGCTTCAGACCCCGGTGTCCACTCCCAGCCTGCGGTGCAGGGGTGCCACTTACCTGTTGCTCTAAACACCTGGGCCCCCCTTCACTCCGTCCCCTCATGGCGTCATTTACCTCCACATTTCCTTATTCTCTTTCTCTCCGACTAGAGCAGGCATCAGGAGCCCTGAGGCCTCATCAGGACACAAGCCGCCACGCCCCTGCCCAGAATGCCAAGTCAGGAGGGCTGGGTGGGCCAGAACTGTTCCCAACACGCTCACTGCTGCTGCTGCTGCACTAGGGCTGCACCTGGGCTCCTCGCCCCAGCCCCCTGCCGGCAGCCTGTCCTGCCCGGCCTCCGCTAGCCTTGCCTCCTCCTGGGCGCTCAGTCCCGCCCCCCACCCCCCACCTATGGGCTGCAGCCCCGGCCTGGCCTCGCTCACCTGAGGGCTTCGCACGGGTCCCTCCAATGCCTGCAACCCCCTCACCTCCCACAGGGCTCTGCTCTGGAGACGCCTTGTCAAGGGCGCCCTTCCTTTCCCTCTGCCCCCAGCAGGTGTGGCACCACCCTAATCAGAATGCTTGTCACTCTAATTCCGTTTGCAGATTTCTCTCTCCTCAGGACACTGTAGCCCCCTGAGAAAAAAGCTTCCTGAAGGAGCAAACAGATTAATGACATTGTACTGAGCTCTGGGGTCCCAGGGTGGCACCTGGCATGCAGGAGTCCCCGGAGCGGTGTTCGTGGACTGCCACGGGGCCCGGCCTCTGCACAGATGCGCGGCCCCAGAGCTGGCGGCTGCAGCTGTCTCGGGCCCCTCCTCCGCCTCCATCCTCTACCCCCTTCCCCAAACCTTTCCTTCCGTTCAGGAATAAATGGTGGCAGGGTCGGGGCGGGCAGGTGGCGGCGGCTGGAAGGTGAGCAAAGGGAAGCGAGGGACAAGGAGCCGTTGTGGTGCCATTTGCTGCCCAACTAAGTGAGGGGTGAGGTGACGTCTTCCCAGAGGGAACACTGCTGGAGCTGGACAAGTCAGTCGCTAACAGTGGTGCTTGTTATCAAGGAAGGTCTGCCAGCCACCTCGGGAAGTGAGGAATCCACGGACAGTCCTGAGAATGGCCATGATGCCTAACGGGAGGTGGGATAGTGTTGAGGTTATTCACCTGGAAGGAGGTAGCCGTATCCACCGTCAAAGCTGACCAGCATCAGAGCCCGTCTGCTCCTCACCTGCGCTGTCTCCAGTCAAGGGCAGGGGATGGGGAGCCCCTCCCCTCTGCCCAGAGCAGACGCCAGGGTGATGCTGCCTGCAGCCCCGGCGTGGCTGAGCCGGGCAGGCAGACCAGGCTGAGGACGAGCCTTGTGCTCAGCTGTCCCTGGAGGAAGGAGGAAAAGTACTGGGGGGGTGGGGAGCGGGTACTGCAGGCTAAGGAAATCCCAACACCAGGGTATTAAAGTCTGAGCAAGATAATAAAGGATCAGAGCTGACTATTTTCTAACATGCAGCCCATGAAACTTTTGCTTTTATTACAATGCAAAAGAGAGATTCTTGTGCTACATTTTGAAGTCAGGATTTTATCCTGTTTTATTCATGACAAAAACCAAGGCGGCTCTGGAAACCAGAAAGCTTGACAATCTCCAATCCAACTTAAAAACAAACAGGCCGGGCGACATGGCTCACGCCTGTAACCCCAGCACTCTGGGAGGCGGAAGCGGGTGGATCCTTTGAGCTCAGGAGTTCGAGACCAGCCTGAGCAAGAGTGAGACCCCGTCTCTGCTAAAAAAATAGAAAGAAATTAGCTGGACAACTAAAAGCATATATACAAAAAGTTAGCCGGGCACGGTGGCGCATGGCTGTGGTCCCAGCTACTCGGGAGCCTGAGGCAGGAGGATCTCTTGAGCCCAGGAGTTTGAGGTTGCTGTGAGCTAGGCTGACGCACAGCACTCTAGCTGGGCAACAGAGTGAGACTTTGTCTTAAAAAAATAAATAAATAAAAACAAACAAACACAAAACTTGCTGATTTCTGCTTCCAGGAAGATGGAGCAGGTAGATATAGACTTCTCTTCACCTCTTGCTAAGTACAGCCAACATCCTGGACGCAGTACATAAAATAAACATAGTGGACTCCGAAGGGCTGAGAAACAGGCAGCCCCGCTAGGGACCTCAGGACCCAGAGCGCGCAGAGGCGAGTCCCTGAGTCTTCTCTTTGCCTCACACACACGAGACCTGGGCCAAAGGAGCCAGCAGCCTGGAAATGCCGATGGGCACAGACCCAAGCAGCCCCAGTGAAAGCTGTCCTCAGCCGTGTGCAGCGACTCACACCTGCAGCCAGGAGGATCGGCCGAGGCCGGAATTCGAGGCTGCAGTGAGCTGTGACGAGTTCACTCCACTCCAGCACCGGACAGGCAACGCAGCCCAGCAGGACCGAAGGTTAGAAAATAACAGCTCCAGACACTGCAGCACTGCCATGCCTCCACCAGGCCAGCAAAGGCAAGTGGGGAGCCTAGACCTTCACTCTCTTAACAAGGTGGCCGGAACCCCCTACCGGGAGGAAGCCGCAGGGTGCCGTGTGGGGAGCCAGGACTTCATCTCCAGAGCTGCGCAGGAATGAGACCCCGACCCCGCCACCGCGTCAGTGGAGGCCGCAGGGAGGCGCGGTAGCAAGGCAGTCCTAGGACCCCCACCAGGGAGGTATTAGTGGCGGCCTAGGGGGAGCCAGAACTCCCACTCTGCCCAGTAATGATGAGAACAACGGCCCCTCCGGGAGTCGCTGGAGGCTGCACGAAGAACCTGGACTTGTGTCCCCACCTGGCCATAGTGAGGTGGCACCCCCAACCTTTCCCCTGCCAGCGCAGCGTCAGAGCAAGCCAGCTAAAAACAGGAGGTCTGAATAAGATCCAGGGTTTCGTACAGTAGTGCCCAAAAAGTTCAGGTTAAACTGGAAGTTCACTTGTCATAGCGAGAATCAGGAAAATCTCAAACCCAATGATAAAAGACCACAACAGATGCCAGCCCTGACGGGACACATGTTAGCGTTATCTAACAAAGATTCTAAAGCATCCATCATAAAAAATGTCTCAATGAACTATTTCAAATACACTTTAAACAAATAAAAAATAGAAAGTCTCAGTAAAGAGACAGAAGCTGTAAAGAAGAACCAAGTGGAAATTTTGGAACTGAGAAATACAATAACCAAGACAGAAACCCCAGTGGGTGGGCTCGGTGGCAGAATCGAGAGACCAGAGGAAAGGTCCACGCGCTTGGAGCTCGGATGGGAACTGGCCAATCTGAACAAGAGAGGAAAGAAACTGAAAAAAAGGAGGAGACCCCAGAGACCTGTGGAAGCGTAAGAAAAGACCTGGTACTCGTGACCTCAGGATCCCAGAAAGGGAGGAGGAAGAGGACAGAGCTGAAGAAGTACTGGAAAAAACAATGGCTGAAACGTCCCAACTGTGACAAGAGGCATCAACCTACAGAATCAAGATGCTGAGTGAACTCTGACCAGGACAGACCTAAAGAAATCCAAGACAGGCCAGGCACGCTGGCTCACTCTGAAATCCCAGCACTTTGGGAGGCCAAGGCGGGAGGATCGCTTGAGCCCAGGAGTTTGAGACCAGCCTGGGCAACATAGCAAGACTCTGTCTCTACAAAACATTTTTTAAAAATTAGCTGAGCATGGTGGCACGTGCCTATAATCCCAGCTACTCAGGAGGCTAACACAGAAGGATCATTTGAGCCCAGGAGTTCGAGGCTGCAGTGAGCTATGACGATGCCACTGCCCTCCAGCCTGGGTGACAGAATGAGACCCTCTAAGAAAAAAACAACAACAAAACTGTTATTTGCCCAATCAAATACCGACACCTCTAATTTTTTCTCTCTTGATAAATAAAATTATGTGGGTCAAAGCCATTACCCGGGCTCTGACATGAAACCCCACTCTAATCAAGAGTTCTCAAGCCTTGACTACCGACCACATGGTCTGAAAGATAAGAGTGTGTGTGTATATGCGGTTCATGTATTACTGCATCTAATAAAAGCAATGAACATATTAAAGAAATGAAGAAGAGTCCAGTCAGAAGCCAGGAATCCAAAGTTTCCCAAATGTTAAATAATGGTATACAGTTTGTTCTGTTAAGGAGCCCTTCGATTTAAAAAGCATATTCTAAAGGGCACAACAGCTCTGATAGGGTGAACAGCCTTGGGCATTCTCTGGGACAGAGGAAATCCTTAAATCTTCCAAGCAGGAAGAACCACCTTCTCCAAGCAGGACAAGCTTCTCTGCTGTGGCCGTGGGCTGAGAGCTGAGCCACGCTCCATGCTACCCCTCACCCCCAGCCTCTGCTTGGGGTCATGGAGGGTCAAGGGACAGGGGCAGGAGGGAACTGCCACGAGGTACGCCCTCCCTCTCATGCCTCCTCCCTCCTGCAAGGGTGACTGAGAGTCCACGTGCCTGAATTGCACGGGGAGAGTGAAGCCAGGAGACCCAGCAGGTGGCCTTGCGCTCCCTTCGCTGGGGCCCACCTGTGGGCCTTTCTGGAGAGCTCCCCTGCAGGACGGGCGTCAGCCTCCCCACCTTTACCTTCTGCCCCCAAACTGCTGTGCTCTTCATTCTCTGACTTCTTTCATTTTTATCTTGGATGAAAATTCAACCTTTCAATTCCCTAAGCTGGTACTTTAACATACTCCATATGATAACTTGTTTATTATGGTTTTAAACTTCACCCCCACTGAAATTAGACACTGGCAGGACTTCAGGTATTGGTTTGAGGTTTTACAAACGAACAAAGAGCATCAGAGCCAAGAGGAAGAATACAGGTTTCTGCTGACATTTTGCTGCCAACAGAAAGTTCTCCCTTTAAGGACGGTTCATTTGCTGCCTGGTTTTCTGTGTTGTGTACAACCTTGTGTTAACTGACAGGAAAGACAATTTTATTTATTTTTTATTTTTTATTTTTTATTTTTTTTGAGACAGAGCCTCACTCTGTTGCCCGGGCTAGAGTGCTGTGGCGTCAGCCTAGCTCACAGCAACCTCAAACTCATGGGCTCAAGCGATCCTTCTGCCTCAGCCTCCCAAGAAGCTGGGACTACAGGCATGCACCACCATGCCCGGCTAATTTTTTCTATATATATTTTTAGCTGTCCAATTAATTTTTTTCTATTTTTGGTAGAGACGGGGTCTCGCTTTTGCTCAGGCTGGTCTCGAACTTCTGAGCTCAAACAATCCACCCACCTCGGCCTCCCAGAGTGCTAGGATTACAGGCGTGAGCCACTGCGCCCAGCAAGAAAGACAATTTTAAGCAAGTGTCATTTTGCTTTTGCGATTTCTTCTCTATGTCCATGAAAAGACAAGGTTTTTTTTCTGGATAAACAACACCAAAAAGAACCTAACCTTAATGATCATAAAGGTGGCCCACGTTATTCAATACGCACACAGTAGAAAGATATGAGGTTGATAAAATTGCACAGCTACACCCTCAAATAAGGACACGATAGTTTTATTTTTATATTGTTTTAAAACAGCATCAGCTCTCTACCAGAAACAAAAGCGATGTGATTTTTTATCTCTTTAGTTGTCTTATGTAACGGTGATCTCTGGCCATTACAGTGGCTTTATTCACATCTGTATCTCAGCTTTTACTTCTCATATCAAGTCCTCTGCAAGCCATGTTGACTTGCTAAGTTCTCTGCCCAGAAAGCCTGAAGGGGTTGTGCTTCCCACATGGCCTTTAGCTCAGTACACCTGGCTGCAGTCAGAGTGACCTCAGCAGCACAGGTCCCTTCCCCATAGGAGCCCAGGATTCTGGATGGCCCCCATGCAATGCGGGGCCTGCGTCCCCAGCCCCACCTGCGTGCTCCTGCTCACACATCCTCGGGGCAGCACAGGCGGGCCACACCGGGCTTCAGGGTCTTTCTAGGCAGCTCTTTGCCTCGGAATCATGCTGGTGGACGTTGTTCCCTTCCCCTCCCTCCACATGGTGCCCAAGGCTGCACCGATGCTCCCGAACTCTTGAAGTGTGGCTGGTGCGAATTGAGATGTGCTGAGTTTAAGATACACACTGGATTTCAAAGATTTGGTACATACAAAAGAATGTGAAATATTGCAATCATTTTCATTTTGATTACACGTTGAAATGACAGTATTTTTGATATACTGGGATAAATAAAAGATCATTAAAACTAACCTCATCTGTTACATTTCCCTTCATTGATTTATTTTTTTCACAATATCCGTATAAGCAGTTTACTGGCATGGTAGTATTAGCAACTAGGTTGTGATTACATTTTAGCCAGGAGTTAAAACTCACGCAGCTCTGGACCAAACCAGTTCCCGTCAAGTTCACATGCCGGTTGCCATCCACACTGCCTTTAACCGAACTGCACGTCTCTCACTGACCGCAAAGGGACGCGGGCCTGGGACTCGCAGGGAGAGCACAGCACCGCCATGCAGCCTGGCGGGACGGAGCAGTGTGTGGGTGCACACGGGGCGCTCATTATGCAGCCGCATGCCCGTCAGCCCGCACCCCGCAGGACACTTCGGTCCTGGTGTGAGGGTTGTGGCTTAAGTCCACGCAAAGCCCCTGGAGAACCGCCCACCCGGGCCCAGCCCGCCGCCGCACCGCCCATGCGCTCGGTTGAAAGAGCCGCCCTCAAGGGGTGGGGCGGCGGCTCCGCCACGTGAGCACGGGCTCTGCAGGCCCGGCCGTGCTCAAGGGCAGCTTGTCCTTGCAATTTTTTAAGTGTAGCTGCTAGAAAATTTAAAACAACCCCTGCGGCTGCAGATATTGCTGTTGGCCAGCGCTGCTGGGAAGGACACCAGAAGGAAGGCAGCCCCCCAGGAAGCAGCTCACAAAGCCCCCATTTCCGGGTCACCTGCCAGCCCCCTCCCCGCTGGGCGCTAGGTGTGGACGGACTGAAAGCACAGCTGGCTGGCAGCACCACCCTCCCGCAGTGCCCGTCTGCGCCTCCGGCTTCCAGGGTCAAAGGGGCTTGCACAGGAGAAGAACCAACTATTTCTTTTTCCCTCCTTTGGTTCCCTGTCAGAACTGGGCCGCTCGCCCCTCGGCTCCTTGCTGCCTCCTGAGCCCGGTGGCCGAGCCCCACGGCCAGACTTCCTCCCGGGTGGCCAGTACTATTACTGAACACAGAAACATGAAAGAACAGCATTTCCATATACGTCAGGGTGGGTATGCGTAAGATGATTATATTTCCATTTACTAAGATAATTACAATTGAAGACATTGGAAATTTTTATTCATCTTTGTTTTACAATAGAACCAAAAGAGTCAACTTAGCAATCTCACCTGCTGGTTTCTGCAGGCTAGTTATTTTAACAATGTTTTACAAACGTAATAATATTATAACAATAATTATGGAGCAGTCAATTGGGTAAAGAGCTTTTCCACAATTCAAATAGAAACACATGAAAAACTAGGTAATTCTAAGTCCTGTAACTCAGGACACTCCTGCCACAAGCCTGGCCAGCGTGGCCACCGCCTGTCTTCACGGCGGCCTCAGGAAAGGACTGAACGTGTGCAACTCGGGGGAAACGTGTACACTGCAGAAATTCTTCAGATGTTCAGTCATTCTCTAGGGATTTTAAGTTACATCATAACAGCCCATCTGAAGAACTTATTTCTAAATAATTTGAAAAACAAACAAGAAAAGGTTAGTTTTTAGGCCGGCAGCCTCCAGAGGAAAAGTCCCGGGGTGTGGGGGGGGTGAGTCAACAGGAGGGAACTCTCCCCGGGCCCGCACTGATGCATTATCCATGCTCACGCAGACACTCTCTCCAGACCACAGGAATCCAAGCTCTCTCCTCCCGGCCACACGAACAATGCTCACGTCATAGTTTTCCTCAAAAAAAAGGGAGTTTCTGTCATAGCCATCAGAGAGCTCTGTGTAGACTCGCCAGGCCCGCGGATGCAGGGGGAGCCTGGCTTTGACCACGCAGCTGTTGCTGCAGACCCGGCCTCGAGTTCCTCTGGACAGCCTTTCTGAAACGGCAGCCTTCCCTCAGAACACCGAGAGAAAACGGACTTCATTCACATTTTGCTACACCGTACTCTACTCAATTTTCAACCCCTTGGATTTAAACTCGATGTGGAGAATCTGTGACAAGCACCTTCCAAATTCCTCTAGGATCATCTGCTCCGCCAGGCACTCGGAGCAATGCTCTTTCTCCGCCGCCTCGCCCTGGGCCAGCAGGCAAGCGCAGGTGGCCTCCACCACCTCCCAGGAGATGCACGAGGAAGGTCGCCTGTCGGAAACAGACCAGTTAAAGGCCACGCTCGACACCTTGCTGTTCCTAAGTACGGTACCTTGAATGTTCAACAGAACATTGCTTGTCCATGCCATTTTAAAGCATGTCGCCAGGTACAATCTCACATTGTTTTCCTAATACCTGCAACTATTAACTGCTTTTAGACGAATAACATAGAGAACAAGTAAATCTGTCATTTTCTTGACATCCCTCTCATGACAGATTCTAAATTTTCTCAAAATTAGATACACTGACAAACCCAGAGGATCCTGGGCTGCAGCGTCAAACCCTTGGGCCAGGGAGGGGATCGATGAAGCAGGAATCTCAGATAAGACAAAGCACCACAGATGAGCTTTGCAGCTTTGGTCTGAGTTCTGTGCAGGACGTCGGCACTAATGAAAGTGTCAGTGTGACAGCCACAGCGGCATGTGAGCTACAGAATGCTGAATGGCTCTGAGGACTTGCCATGCCACGCCTCGGGGTCGCACGGTCGGATAGCTGTGTCCCTGAATGCCCCTTGAAGCCCTGAAGAAGTTGCGGAAGGTGTTCTGCATAGTCTGGGAGCAGCCACCTTCCCCTCTGAACTCGAGGCGCAGCCGAGGCTTGGCTAGACAGCTGCCCAGGTAGCGCTCAGTTGGAAACCTTTCAGGAAAGCTTCCTAAAACATTAGAAAGTATTGAATTATGAAAATAGAGCTAAACATTGGATTTGTTAATGTCTCTCTATAAATATAATACACGATGATTTTTGTTGAAGATGAGAGGCCACGGCTGGCCTGGGGAACAGACTCCAACCACGGACCCTGCGCCACACCCCACGGAACACACACGTCCTCATGCTGGGCGACCACGTTTTACATGTATTTCACAGAAGATGCAGCCATGTTTTGGTAAATTTTTACTGATAAAAACCTCTGCGGGCCACAATGACGAGTGTTTCCGATGTCTCTCTAACCAAATAGGCATGAACTTGGCTTTACAAAATGATATTTATTAACTAATGACACCTGGTACTTTATCATGATATGACCCATTACAGTAAACTCAAAGAAATGTTTTAAAATGGGTGAATCGAGTCTAATATATAGTAAAATTATTACTCAACCTTTGAACCCTACTTAATATGGCTTCAAAATCATTAAATGAGGAAACATCCCACTAATCTGGAATGCACAACCCTGTGGTAAGGGTTACGCTGGGCGTCACGACAGAGGGCGGGTTAGGTGTCTGCTGTCTGAAGACCGCTCCTTGCTGTGCGAGGCCAGCGGCTGTGCGTTAATGCAAAGACAGCGCAGAACGCTGCTGGCCCTGTCGGTGGTCCTGGTGGTGGGGCCCTTTTGTCTGCACAAAACGGGGGACTCGGTGAGGACACAAAGGCTGGGCTAAGAGGATAAACGGGACGAAGCAGGTTTGCGCAGTGGGGCCGCTCTAAGGAAACGCTGTGTGTGTCTGGGCTTAGTCCGCGGAGGGGGAGAATGGCTTCCCTTCCCCCACCCCTCACACCCAGCCCGGCAGACTCACCCTCTCTCCAGGGTATAGATTGCCTTTCACTTGCTCTCAGATTAACCTCCATTTCCCCTAATGGAAGGGTTAGTTCAGAGTACCTACCTATCTTTTCTGAATTTTGGAAGTCCTGAAAATTTAGTTGGTGACAAATGATGGCTGCCTTCAAAGCCTCCGATCTCCATATAGTTTGGCATGTTTATTAGAGTTTTTCGTTCTGGACTTTCTTCATAATTTTTGCAACCAATGCATTTGCAAATAGAAGAACACATAATTTTGGCCTGGTAACATAAAATGCTTCAATAAAATTAGGTTGCCCTACAAGTCATCGAAAACTGACAAGTCCTACATGGACCTTAAATAATTCTTTGCTTATATTTGCTCATGTATGTGTATGCGATCTATAATTTTCATTTAAAAAAAAAGCAGGCCGGGCGCGGTGGCTCATGCCTGTAATCCTAGCACTCTGGGAGGCCGAGGTGGGCAGATCGTTTGAGCTCAGGAGTTCGAGACCAGCCTGAGCAAGAGCGAGACCCCATCTCTATTAAAAATAGAAAGAAATTAGCCAAACAACTAAAAATATGTAGGAAAAATTAGCCAGGCATGGTGGCGGGTGCCGGTAGTCCCAGCTACTTGGGAGGCTGAGGCAGTAGGATCACTTGAGCCCAGGAGTTTAAGGTTGCTGTGAGCTAGGCTGATGCCACGGCACTCTAGCCCAGGCAACAGAGTGAGACTCTGTCTCAAAAAAAAAAAAAAAAAGAAAAAGAGAAAGGTTTTATCCACAACTTGATCTGCACCTCGTTTTGTGAGCGTCTCTCTATCAGCTCAGGCCCACTGCGCACCCTGGTCTCTGCTGGGGTTGTGAGCCAGGGAGGGGCCAGCCCCAGTCAAAGTGCCCAGGCAAAGGGACGCCTGCAGACAAGCGCCTCGGGACTGACTGTCCTCCACTGCCCACCTGCAGCATCTTGGCTCTGCTCAGGGAAGAAGAGGACAGACAGCCCCAGGAGCCTCCAAACCGCACCCACGGAGCAGGCTCCCTGCATAGCTCGCAGCCTCAGAGGGGCAAAGCCACGGCAGGGGCACCCTCTGCTGGCCACTCGGGTGTGCTCTGGGAATGGAGCCTGCGCCAGGAGGGCTCATGAAGCTGAGTTGGTATCTGAGAAATTAATTCAGATTAACATCAGTGCCCTCTTAGAAACCCTAGGAGGAAGAAAGTAATTATATTTCTCTTTTTAAGTTACAGTAAAATTTTTTTTTAAGTCACAAAAGAAGTTACTTAGGCCAAAATATTTACCTGGGTTTTTTTTGTTTTGTTTTGTTTTGTTTGGGGGGGGTTGTTTTTGCTTTATTTTGAGATAGGATTTCGCTATGTTGCCCAGGTTGGACTCAAACTCCTGGGCTCCAGTGATCTTCCTGCCTCAGCCCCGAGTAGCCTGGACTACAGTTGTGCGCCCCCACACCCAGTTTATTTTGGTTCTGCTGTTTCCAACACTAGGGCTTGGTTACTAACCTCGTAGCACTCGCAGTAATTCTTAAGGCAGCCCGACCTCTTACAGTTGCATCCTTTGTTATGCCTGGGCTTCACATCGCCCAGTTTTCCTTTCCCAATCTTTGGTTGGAAAGCTTCTGGGTTTCTATCAAGACATGCCTAAGACAGAAAATGGGAAAATCCATCAGGATGTATTTATTATTAAAAAAAATGTTCAGGCCGGGCGCAGTGGCTCACGCCTGTAATCCTAGCACTCTGGGAGGCCGAGGCAGGCGGATCATTTGAGCTCAGGAGTTCGAGACCAGCCTGAGCAAGAGCGAGACTCCATCTCTACTAAAAAAAATAGAAAGAAATTAGCTGGACAACTAAAAATATATATAGAAAAATTAGCCGGACATGGTGGCACATGCCTGTAGTACCAGCTACTTGGGAGGCTGAGGCAGAAGGATCGCTTGAGCCCAGGAGTCTGAGGTTGCTGTGAGCTAGGCTGACGCCACGACACTCTAGCCAGGGCAACAGAGTGACACTCTGTCTCAAAAAAAAAAAAAAAAATTTAATTTCCCATCTGTGTCATTTTTGAGTAAGTTACCCTCTCTCTACCTCAGTTTCCTCAAATAAAGTGGTAATAATTATAGTATCTACCTCTTAGTATTGTTATGGATATGAACCAAGTTAA
>CAUYSK010082034.1:0-40881 GCA_963575035.1 Avahi laniger
TGTACACATAAGTGTTGGTCAGTTAAGTCAGTTAATACCAATTTGATGGTGAGTACATGTGGTGATGTTTTTCCATTCTAGGGATACTTCACTTAGTAGAATGGGCTCCAACTCTTTCCAGGATAATAGAAGAGGTGCTACGTCACCATTGTTTGTTGTGGCTGAGTAGAACTCCATGGTATACATATATCACATTTTATTAATTCACTCATGTATTGATGGGCACTTGAGTTGTTTCCCCATCTTTGTAATTGTGAATTGTGCTGCTATTTTTCATGATGATGATGATGGACTTTTGTTGAGCAATTTTCATGTGCTCCGTGGTATGGTAAGTATGGTAAACCCTCAGCACAGATCATCCACAGATCCTCACGTAGCCCTATGAAGTTGGTGGTTTGTTATCCACATTTTAGAGAAGAGGAAACTGGAGACTAACAGAGCTAAGAAACTCGTGCAGGGCCCAGTACTTCCTAAGTGGGTCAGCCTGGACTCCAGTCCTGGTCTTTCCAGCCCCAACGCTCAAGCTCGTTCCCATATACCACCATATCCAGTGGATTTACCAATGTTTGTGGTCATCCGGGTTTAGAAATTAGCAGTGGCTCTCAGTGGAAAAGATCTACTTGAAACTAATGACAATAATAACGAAAACACCTGCCAGCTTCCTCTGCTGCTGGTAGGGCCTCCTCGGTTGGCCCTGTCACATCCCGTCATGTCACAGGGCGTATGAGATCATAGGGCCGAAATAACCCTGGGTGACTGATGTAAAACGGATGGCGTGTGACGCCTGCCCTTGGGCTTCCTAGCAGGGCGCTTCCGCCCCCTCTTAGCTTAGAGAGCATTTAATACACCAACGGAGGGCAGGGCTCCCCCAAAAGGACTTCCTGCAGACAGCGCAACTCTGCGGCTTCCCCTGGAACGGCATCCCAGGCCCTGCGGAATCTTGAAAAGGTGAAGGGCATTGGAGACACAAAGTCCTGTTAGCTTGGGCTCATTACTTAGTGTCTCTGAGTCTCAGTTTTTTCATCTGTAAGTGGGAATAATGATAGGACTAACCCCTTTCAGAGTGGAGAGGGTTAAGTGATCCACAGTGGTACACAGTCTAAGAGGATTGCTGGAGCTTACTTTCTTCTGGATTATATTGTCTTTAGATTTTTTTCTTTCCTTCTCCTCTCACTTACAATCCATCACAAATTGTCAATTTACCCCTAAATTATGCCGTAAGCCTACCTGTATCATGCCCAGTTACCAACGTGATTACTGCATTAGCCTCTTCCGTGGTCTCCTGCTTGCTCGACAGAGCATCCAGAGTGATTTTATCAAAACAGAGACCAGATCATTCATTCCCTTCCTTACCACCCTCCAGTGGTTTCCCATTGCTCTTGGAATCAATCTGTACTGCTTACCTTACCAGCCACCGCCTGATCTGGTCCCTGCCCACTTCCCCACCTTCACTGTATGCCCCTCACTCCCTGGCTCACTGTGCTCCATGGTGACCTTCTTTTTGTTCCTTAGATGTGCCAAAGCCAGTGGCCTGAGGACCTTTGCACTTGCTGTTTGTCCCCTTTACCTGGAACACTGTTCCCCAAGATCTTTGCATGGCTGGACACATCTTGTCATTTAGACAGCGCCACCCCCTCAACACTTTGCATAGAAAATCACCACGTTCCCTCCTCCAGTTACTTTCTAACACATTACCCTGTTTTGATTTTCTTTGTGCACTCATCACTACCTGAAATTTTCTCATTTGTTTATTTGTTTCTAGTTTATCTGTACCCACCAGAAGGTAAATGCATGACTCTGCCCATGATTATGTCACTAGTCCCAAGCAAAGTGCCTGCCATATATGAGGCACTGAGCAAACATTGATTGATTGAATGAATACATGCTATCTTTATTATAAATTAAAAACAAGTATAAATAAGTATAAAAACAGGAAAGATATCTTTCAATATTTATCTTCAACCTGAAGCTTGGGAGCCAGGGGTCACCGGCAGGCCTAATGGGAAGGGGTGGGTGGAGGAATTGGCCCATCTTCAGAGATACAGGAGTGTGGTAGGAGGTCATCTCATTCAGCCCACTGTCTCTAAGTACTTTCATTTCTTTGTTCAGTTATTCAACAAGAGCTTACTGTGAACTGCACTCTGGGCTCATAGCAGCTAACCAGACCTGGCTCTGCTTTCACCAGCTATAGTTTGACGGGGAAGACTGGCATTGAGTACAAGAACTTTCAGTTGAAACAAGTATTTAACAGTGCAGAAGGGCCTGTTTTAGAGGATCAGGAAGGCATCTCTGAAGGAGTAACATTTAAACTCAATCTGGAGGGTATCTGACTTTGCACATATTTTCTCATGAGTCTCTTATAATCAATGCTTAAGGAGGATGCAAGGTTGTGCAGGTTGTACCAGCAAAGATGGTGCTTTTTTAGAATTCCTTCACCCAAAGAACACCTTTTTCTTTTTTTCTAAAAAAAATAAAGTATGCTGTGCACGGTGGCTCACATCTGTAGTCCTAGCTTGTTGGGAGGCCGAGGTGGGGGGGTTGCTTGAGGTCAGGAGTTCGAGACCAGCCTGAGCAAGAGCAAGACCCCGTCTCTACAAAAAATAGAAAAATTAGGCAGGTGTGATGTCATACACCTATAGTCCCAGCTACCCGGGAGGCTGAGGCAGGAGGATCACTGGAGCCCAGGAGTTTGAGGTTGCCGTGAGGTATGCTGATGCCACTGTACTGTAGCTCTGATGACAGAGACAGAGAGAGGAAAGAAAGAAAGAGAGAGAGAGAGAGGAAGGGAGAAAAGGAGGGAGGAAGGAAGAAAGAAGCCTATACGGGCTAGCAGCAGTTCTGGAGGGATGTCGATGTCCTTTGGTAGATGAGGAAGCTGCAGCTCACCGAAGGAAGGTAATCTGCCTACATTCATCCACCAGTCCGTGGTGGATGAGGCCCATGTCTCCATGACTCAAAGCCCCACGGTCTTTCAGACAACTTTAGGTGTACCTACTCCTTTGTGATCACGAGGAATTTAAAATTCAGGACATTCCATCCTGTTGCTTTCGTTTCCTTAACCACTTGGCCTGTTCTGGATTTTCAGCAGTTAAAAAGTTGGCTGATGCCCCTTTCAGTCCTAACAAAATGTCTCAATATCCATAGTCCTGTGAAGTCTCCTGGCAAGCAAGAAATCAAAATGCAAGTGGATCTCTTTTTGCCAGCCAGCCTAACGATTTGGCGCAGGGGAGCTGAGTGGTTTTGAACCGCAAGGCTGCTCTGAGTACCTGCATCCTCGTCCTCATGCAAGTCACCAGGACTCTTTGTAAAGTGGCCAGTACAATCTTATAGAAGGGGTCGGGGAAATGTTCACGAAATTGATTTTGAAGCACTTGGCAATCACAGGCTTTGTAAGAATCCAGGGCAGAAATAATTAACTCATTTTTGAGGATGGATTTACTTAGGAAAGCTCCAACTGCAAGGAGGGTGGGCCCCTTTCTTGTTGCTCCTGGCACGTGCTCTTCTCCAAGTAACATTTGCAGCAGTCTGGGTGGTTTGTCTGCTTAGAGCCATCCAGAAAAGCTGGTGGGAAAAGCCAAGAGGCCATTGGCACTCAGAGAGTAGAGCTGGCACCAGTCACAGTGAGAGGCATTGCTTTTATTAGCAACTTAGTCATCTTACAGCAGGCGTGGCAGAAGTGCCTCACATGCAGACTTAAGATGCCAGCGTGGTTCTTAGGGTAAGAGGAGCAGATCTACCAGCATCCCACCGAAGTCTCAAACTGTACATAGCACGCTTTTCACTAATGTGGAGATAAGACTTGGTTTTATGGGCTTGGTCCAGACAGACCTGCTGTCAATGTCTCCTGGGTTACATGCTGTTGTGTTTGAATCCTAATTCTGCCGCTTACTACCTGTGTGATTTTGTCATCATAGGATTAACCTCCCCGTTCTCATCTGTAAAATAAGGATGTTAATGGCATCTACCCTACAGAGTTGTTTTCAGGAATAAACGGGTTAATACAGGTAAAAGCACTTAGAACAGTGTCTGGCACTTATTGCTTAACAACGACCAGCTGTCTTTATTAACCTGCAGCTAGATCTCACTTTCCATGTTGCGTTTCTCTTTCGCTCCTTGGAGGTCTTTGATGGACTCCTTAGGATAACCCTCAAGAGAGGCAAGTATCTCAGCCGAGCTGCCGACTGCCCTGTACATCGTCCTAACAAAGAGAGGACACGGTGCGCCCTCCTGATCAGCCCGTTAGAGGCTGAAGCTTGTAAAAGTCAGAGGGAGAGGCTTGGAAATTTAGCACAGCTGGGGTGTGCCAGATGAAAAGGATTAGTTTTTAAAGACCCATTACAGTTTATACCAGCAAGCACACAAATAGACAGATTGACACTTCCTGCCTAAGGGATGTGGGGCTTCCATCCTTTCCAGCCTCCACCACTCACCCTCTGTGTGTTTTCTCTTTCTTCCTCTTTCTTGTTTTATATAATTTTTGCTGCCTTTGCCCATCAGTAAGCATTAAATTTGGGGCATCTACCCTTGTGGAGAACAGGGGTTGCTGGTGTGATAAGAGAAAGTCATGGTTTCTGACTTTGGGAAATTTTGCAATGCTGGAAGCAAACTGGAAGATACATGCTTATGTGTGAACATGTTTATCCTGGCCAAATCCCATTCATTCTTTAAAACCCATCTCAAATATCACCTCCTCTAGGAAGCCTTCCCAGAATTCTCTTTGCTCAATTAGCAGTTTTCTCTTTCCCTTTCCCTTTCCTTTTCCTTCCCTTTCCCCTTTCCTTTCCTTTCCTTTCCTTTCCTTTCCTTTCCTTTCCTTTCCTTTCCTTTCCTTTCCCTTCCCTTCCCTTCCCTTCCCTTCCCTTCCCTTCCCTTCCCTTCCCTTCCCTTCCCTTCCCTTCCCTTCCCTTTCCCTTTCCTTTTCCTTCCTTTTCCCTTCCTTTCCTTCCCTTTCCCTTTCCCTTTCCCTTTCCCTTTCCCTTTCCCTTCCCTTCCCTTCCCTTCCCTTCCTTTCTCTTTCTCTCTCTTTCTTTTTTTTCTTTTCTCTTTCTCTCTTTTCTTTTCTTGTTGCTTTCATAAAACTTTGACTTTCACCTTACTGGGGTTGTGATTGTCTGCTTGTCTGACTCACATATTAGACTAGGAGTCCCTTGAGGGCTGAGACCATGGGAAGCAGTCTAGGGGGATGTTGTGTAGTTCTCATTTGTCGCCATACTCTCTAGTGCTTGGGCACTCAGCATATGTTTCTTGATTGAAATGGCAAATAAGTTTAAATGGTAAATAATAGAATGATGCCTCACACTGAATGTCTCTTGAAAAGCAGTTCTTATTGCCCCTCCACTACAGTGGTAGCTGACATTTGCTGAGGGCCTTCTTTGATCAGTGTGCTTTTTCCTCCAGTAGCCCATGTGACCCTGCCTTATGAAGAAGTATAATTAATATTGCCACTTTATAGAGGAAGAGACCAGAGGCACATAGAAGTTTTCAATAACTTATGCTACAATTCTAATCTGACAATCTGGCCCAGAACCTGGTCTCTTAACAACTACACTAAACTGCGCCTCACTGTGAGACTGGAGACCGAGTTTTAGAATTTGTAATGGGTTCTCCTCTCTCTTACTGGAAGGCAGGGGTCTGGCTTACTTGGACTCTGCTGCGAACTGACCAAAGTCATTATCTGTCCCACAGTGATCTGGTTCTTTCTGGTGGGTTTGGGAACTACATCTCTTCCTCCCAAAACCTATGTGACAATGAAAGCTAGTCATAGGCTAAATTCTTCAAAGTACAAGCATTTGTTAGCCAATAAGCATACAAATCATCATAAATCTCTTTCCTTTAGGCTCCATGCAATCCCTTCTCTGTCCTTGAGGCACACTGACTGTCCTTGCACAAAAAATTCAGGCTGAGACAAGCATAATAATATTCCGATGTCAGGGTTGGCCAGTGTTCTAGCTGCATCAGGCGATGGACTTCCTGGGTAGGAGACACAGAGCCTTATGGAATTGTGGACCTACATCCTACTCCCAGGTCCTGCTGACGCTAGCTAGAGTGGGGATGCCCATACGATGTTGTAAGCCAACCATATTTCTTTCTAGTCTAATATGGAGATGCCCATACGATGTTGTAAGCCAACCACATTTATTTTACCAGTGAAAAATTATTTCTAATGCTCCTTATTATTAATAATTAATGTTCCTTAATAACTACTCTGAATGCAAATTAAATAGCAATATTCGAAGTGCTTACAGTTTCATCCTTTACATTCTAAATAACCGCCACTTACATGTGAATTCCTAATTAGGGTACTTGACATGCTAATAACCACCCTGGAGTGTAGATCCCTGTTTGGGCTATGCAAATGTTAACCATCTATCCTCTAGGGGTAGATTAAATTTAACTTAGAAACATAGTGTACATCTCACCATCAGTACTGCAGAGCTTTAAAGTAAGTCACAGACAATGTAACAGAGGTGCTCAGAGGCTGTGTAGAATGGCGGAAAGAGGTACGCTTTGAGGTCAGACAGGAGGGTTCAAATCCCAGCTTCCTTGTGGCAGTGGGCCAGTGACCACTTCTCAGAACCTCAATTACAGCAGTCCTCCCCTTATCTGAGGTTTTTCTTTCCGAGGTTTCAGTTACCCTCTGTCAACTGAGGTCTGAAAATATTAAACGGAAAGTTCCAGAAATAAGCAATTCCTACGTTTTAAGTTGCAGGCCATTCTGAGTAGAGTTACGAAATCTCATGACTTCCTGCCCAGGATGTGTATCACCCCTTTGTCCAGCGTGTCCACACTGTATACGCTCCCTGCCTGTTAGTCGCTTGGCAGCCCTCTGGGTTATCAGATCGACTATCATAGTATACGGTCCCTGAATTTCAGTGCTTGTGTTCAGGTAACCCTTATTTTACTTAATAATGGCCCCAGAGTACAAGAATAGTGATGCTGGCATAATGTTATTATTGTTCTACTTTGTTATTAGTTATTGTTGTTAACCTCTTACTGTACCTAATTTATAAATTAAACTATATCATAGGTATGTGTGCATAGGAAAAAACAGCATGTGTGGTGTTTTCTACTATCTGCAGTTTTATACATCCGCTGGGGTCTAGGAACGCATGCCCCAGCAGATAAGGGGGCACTGCTGTACTCACATTACGTACTCATAATAATGTCTACCTCACAGGCTTGCCGTGAGGATTAAATTAGCTAATATTTATGAAACACTTAGCTCAGGGCCTGGCACTGAGCCGCACCACACGTAGAGCTAATGTTACTGACCTCAGTTCCCGGCGCGCAGCGCGTTGTTCAGCAGACTCGGGGGAATGAGTGAAGGGGAGGGGAGGTGGTCAGGTGGTGAGTAGGATTCATAGCTGGCCTCTGGGGGCCCCGGCCGGGTGGGTGTGGAGGAAGTAGGTTGATGGGGTTCTCTTTCATCAGGGAGCAGGACTTCAGAGGGGATTTCTGCCTGGGTGGTACAGGAGGAGAAAAGGCGGCACTGAGGTCTGGGCAGGGCCGGCCTGTCCTCCCTTCCTTCAGCCCACCGTTCGAGCTGGAAGACGGCTGTTGAGTGCTGTGTGAGAGCTGAGGCCTGATGGTGAAAGTCACCACGCAGATTCCTACTGTCCCGTCCTAGTCGGCAGTATTTCCGCTTCGACTAAAGCCAAGGAAGAAGGATGCCTCCTCATGGGGCTTACCTTCTAGGAGGAACGGTAGTTTACACACATGACCTTGTCTGTTTCTCAGCAGATGCCCTCAGGGGATGTGATCATCATCTGTCATCATTATCTTCCCTACTTTACAGTCCCAGAGAAGGAAGGTGATTCTTTTAGCCAGTAAGTAACAGAGGCAGGATTTGAACCTGTGTCCAGCTGACTCTATAGCTCTTGCCGTAGAGGAGGGGCTGTGCATGGGTGTTTCCCCAGCTTGATGGATATTCATTCCACCAATTTTTACCTGGAGCTTTAAGCCGGGACCTGGGTGGTGGAAGGGCAGGTGTGGGGCCAGGAATAGAAGCGGTGCAGTGGACAGTGACAGCCTTGAGCCTCTTTGCCCACCTGTCTGGCAGTCCTATGTCTCTGCAGTAATTGCCAAGAGTCCTGAAAGATGCCTTTTCCCCTCCTAGTTGTAAGGCCTGAGGTTGAGGCCACAGATCATGCAGGCCTTAATTGACTTGTGTTGAAAGTTATAAGAAGTGATCCTGTCTTTAATTTTTCCTCAATTAAATGCTGAGGAAGGATAAGATGATGGAAAATGACCCAGAGTCCTAAGAAAGGGTCATCCACCTGGCATCTAATGGAACTTGAGAGGCAGAGCGGCATAGTGGTGACGCCTGCCGCATCTCATAGCTGTGCAACCTTGGCCGTGCTTCTGGACCTTTCTGAGTGAGTCTCATTTCCTTATATATAAAACAGGGATAATAACAATGGCTTCAAATGGTTGTAACAGCCAATGAGAGTCTCTATGTTCCGAGCCCGTACTAGGCAGGAGCTTAATCAATGTTCCTTTGCATCTCAAGGAGTGGGCCTAAATAACCCAGTGGGGGTTTCAAATCCTCATTCAAATGTCTGGCAAATAATAGGTGCTCAGTAAGTATTTGTTGAAAGAATAAACATGGTTGCTTAGCCTTCTTTCAGAAGTTTTCCAGCTCCCCCACAGAGAGGTTAAGAGGCCATTAAGATCCTGCCTTGTAATGGGCAAAGATACTAACATTTATCGAACACCAGCTACTACCAAATGCTTTACACGTTTTATTTAATTACAGCAATTCTGGAAAACTTTATTATGTCTATATTTTAAATGAAGAAATTAGGGCTCTGAACAGTTCAGCGAGAAAGCCAAGGTCACCCACCTAAGTGGTGGAATTGGAATCTGTATCCAGAGCTGACTCCAAAGCCTCTGTTCCCACCAGCGAATGCCCTGCAGGTGCGAGTGTTGAGCACGCGTGTGCTAGACATGCCATCTGCTCGAACTGAACGTGTAAGACCCAGAACAAGTTGCACACCTTAGTGTCTGGATGTGGGGTAAATACGGCTTCCGTGCGGTGAGCTGCAGGGAGTGAGTACAGAGAGGCAGGGTGAGGGCTGATTGGAGCCCCAGGGCAGGGAGCTGGGCTTAGTCTCAGCCTTGACCTCCATTCTGCTGCTGCTTTGCAGGTGCAGGATTCAGCTTGGGCTCAGGGAGGTGGTGAGGAGCAGTGAGAGGGGAGGAGTAAAGCAGCGACGGCAAACAACGGATTTAATGACAAGGACGAGCTCGAGATCCCTGGGTGCGCTCCACTGGTATGGAACCAGGCGGCTGCTACGGAGCAAGGGGGCCCTGAGCTTCCCACCGAGGGCCGGGCTCTAAGCTAGATCTTCCCGGCTTGAACCCAGCCCTGCCACTCACCTACTATGTGACCTTGGACAAGAGGCTTACACTTACTAAGGCCCAGTTTGCTTGTCTGTTAAATGGTCTTGATGCTGGTGACACCAACCTCGTGGGCTTGTTGTGTGGCATCAAAATGATCTGAGACCTGTACAGTCTTCATTCAGCATGGTCCTGGCTCCTACGGCAAGCATACAACAAATGTTAGGTGCTATCATTGACCAAAAGGCCACATTTTAGCCTGAACTTCACTTATTTCCCAAACAGATCTTGTGGGATGATTTTGACAGATAAAGCTGTTTACCAAATTCTTACCTGCAGACTTAGATTTATAAAAACTGCTGGGCAGAATCCAATTTAACACAAATTTAAATTTCACAGAAAGAAAACATTTGGGTTGGCTTTGGCAGGGTTTCCTTTTTTTTAAAAAAAGTGTATTTTAAAATTTTGGCTTTTGAGATATCAGGATCTTAAGGAACAGACAGCCTGTGTCTAATGTCTGGGGCTGAGAAGATCTTTTAAGAGTCAGGTCTACGGGGTCAAACTGGCTTTTCAGACAGAGGCTCCCATAGATTTTCTGAGGATTTAGATGATGTGAAGGGGATTTAACCATCCCACGTTGTAAATTATTTTTTCAAAGGGAAGACGAGGGAGCCAATAAATAATTTGTCATGATTCTTTTACATTTTGACTCGGCAAGAATTTAGCAATCTGCCATCCATCTCTAGCTCTGTTTGATTTGGGAGAATTTTTTTTAGAGGTGGGGGAGTTTTTATAAACCAAATGTTGAAAAGTAACCTGTTTGTTTTTTGCTGCAATGTAAAATAAAATGTTTCAGCAAACCACTGCCCTCCTCAAAGAAACAAAAACTAATGTCCATGTTCCTGGACAGCAAGAATTAATTTCCAGCTTTTTGTTAGGAAAACGGAATGAAGAGAACTTTATGTTTATAACTTAGTTCTACAAGCCCAGGAGATCATTTGCCAGCATCAGATGCACTAGATGCAATACTAAAACTTCTGAAGTTTGTTGATTACTGGTAAAAGTGCATTTGTCTTCAGAATTTAGCATGAAGAGTTAAATAGTTGAATACTATATTCTCAAAGTTCTGGGTGCTGAAAGTACGATGAGAAATAGAAGACAGTGTTTCTGAAGGGGGCTTAGAATTTAATATTGATGATGATGATGATGATGATGCAGCATCTGTGCCAGTCACTTTCTGTACCTTTTTTTATGTAATCATTGTAACAGCAAAATACCTGCTTGGAGTAAGTATTTTTAGCCTTTGGTAAGGCAAAGTCTCTGATATTAGGCAATTTGCCCAAGTCAACTGAGGAGCAAGTAGATCAGCTTGGATTCAGACCCAGACTTGCCTTTTCAAAGACTATGCTCGAAACCATGATGCTATAGTACAGTAGTCCAGTGATTAAAGCTGTATGTAAGGAAATCACTGGAATGCAGTGCGGTGTATGTTAAAACAGAGGTGTTCAAAGTGCTTTGGGATACAGAGGAGAGAGGCTCACCTTTGACTGGGATGCTGGGCACGGTCACCTAGAGGAGGTTCCCCTTACACTGGGCCTGGGAGGTGAGTGAGTAGGAGTCTCCACTGGTGAGGAAGGGGAGTGGAGGATTTGCCAGCAGAGGGCACAGCCTGCACCAAGGCGCAGCTAATGGGAAGTAGAGGCTATTGGGGTACACAGTGAAGTGGTCAGGTGAGTTGGAGAAGATGGCACAGGTCAGGCCAAGGTGCGCTGAACTAGGGAAAATAACATTTCTCAATGGAAACCCCAGAAGTGGTTAAAACACAATTTCCCTCTAATCATTTACTGCGTGATTGTTTTATACGTTGGATAGGTTACCAAGAAGCCCCTTTTTAGAATTATATGTAATGTTCACATTCTTGATTACTGAGAAAGGAAGCTAAGACCATATTTAATCGCAAACTGTTCAGTGTCAGAAAAGGTCCTGGGACCCTGTCATGTCACTGCTCCAAGTGGCAGTAATTTATAGCTCAAAACAGCAGCTGGAGCAGGAGGGAGCCTTGGAAGCAGTCGCGTTTGTTGGTTCACTTTGGTTAACCCAGAGGTCAAAAGCAGTTTCTGTCTAGCACATTAGATAACTTTTGAAACGTTTGACATGTTGCAGGTAGTGTTACAGGAACATCCACACTTGTGATAAAAGGAGTTATTTACGAGGTAGCTGTGGTTTCAAATGTAAAAGAAAAAAAAAAGTCCTGTATATTATGAAAGATTTGGTAACAAGCCCCAGTTGAATGTTGCTGGCATTTCTGAGAGGGTGCAAGGGAGATTAACCAGGAATAAAATGGGAGAGTCCGTTTAGGTACTGACTAGGATTCCAGTGGCATTACCTGCTGATTGAAAGACCATCATGAAGAAAGGCTCAATACTTTCGGCCTTCCTATTGGTTGTCTTCTGTGTCATGAGTTGCTATGGAAAACTCTACCGGTGTTTTCCAGCTGATCTAGTATTGTCCAGAAATAAGTGAAAAAAATCAATTGGTTCCAAAGACATTATCACAAAGTGTCTGTCATCTATTAGTTTCCTGCCTGGTTTATCAGAGCTAAGAAGGAAGGGGATGCTCTAGAGTGAAAAAGTAGACACCTGAATTCTCCTCCCCTCCCCCACAGAGCAGTCATTGTTATATTCAACAATAAAGTGGACACTTTGGGGGAATAATGATTATTTTTTAAAACACCCTCACCTTAAATGCTGGAAGGTTAGCATTCTCTATGATATATGACTAAATTAAGAATTATTTTTTAACACATGTTATGGACACTGGAAAAGCAGAAGTTAATTGGATAGAAAGAAATTGAACTTGGCACGATTTAAATTCTTTTCTTCTTTTGTCTACTCTTGTGCATTTAAGCCACGCACCTTGTTATGTAGTGACCTGAGAACTGGCCTTGGAATAACACATCCTGCCAATGCCAGTTCTAGCTCGAGATCTGGGGTAAGTGATGTAGCCTTTCTGAACCTCCAATGCTAAGCACCTACCTTAGCTCCTTGCAAGTTTGCTGTCGGGAACGAATGAAGTCCCACATATATTAATAAAGAGTTCTCTGAACGTTTGTAAAGTACCCAGCAGATACACAGTGGCGAGTGCAAACCCCTTGAGGGCTGGGGCCATGTCTCATTTAGGCCTCTTTATAGTCCCATTACCAAGCACAGGCCATTTGTTGCATAAACGAGGCAATCAGCCAGTAGACAACTTTATCTCATCAATAGCCCAGTTTTTATTGTGTTCCCAGTGTGTTTCCTGTCTGAGCTTTTTGGCTGATGGTTTTTAGAAGTAGAAGCAAATGCTATAGTTTCTCAATTAGGAGATGCCTGATATTTGGCCAAGGAAATGGGCCAAGATTTCCCAAATGTTATTAATTTCCTGCTTCCTTCACTTGACTGTCTGCTTCTCGAGGGCAGGGGTCATGTCTCATTCATCTTTCTATCTCTTAGTCACTGAGACTTAGCACAATGTTTTGCAGTTGTCGGTGAGCAAGAAATATTTCCGGATGGAATGTTCAGTGGCCCTGGGCCATCACAGACCTGTACCCACTTCCTGTTTTGAATCGGGATTTGAACTTTGGCAGCTTTGTGGGCTAACCCTTCTTCCACGCTAGGAATACCCTACCAGGTGCCAACATTGTGCCAGATTCTGGACCCTTCCACATTCTACAACAAGTTTATTGCATAATGTCCGGTTGCTCACTTGAGAGCCCAGATGTCCTTCCAGCCTCAGCAGATGTCATTGAAGATTCAACAACAACAAGAAAACTATATGGCCAATTCACTGACACACATGTGGTCACCACATCTTGTCTTCTAGTGCAAGCTGCTCCAGATAGCCATCTTGGGCTGGCTCAGAGAAGTGAGTAACCCTAACCCTGAGTAAAGAAACGGAAAATGCACATTGGCAGAACAACTGTAAATCAGAGTCTGAAGGTGCTCTTGGAAAATGAGGGTTATCTGAACGTAGAAGCAAGAAATATGTGAGAGGAGGAAGTAAGTGTTCCTCTGTTGATGGGTTTTTAGTGTTCATATGACATGGTTTACAAAGCAGAAACCTACTAAGTCTGTACATCTTGACTAGCGCTTATTCCAGTGTTAATGGGGTTCCCGTTGCCATGGAGCTCGCTTAGACAGGCACAGTGTCGATCATGCATTCGGGAGGCTCACAACTGGTCCACCGCAGTGCTCATCTGCCTCAATACTCACCACCAGCAGATTCTCCCCAAGCCCCCTAATCCTGGCTCCTCTTCTCCTCCCAGCCTCAGCTGAGATTTTACCTCCTCAGGGAAGCCTTCCCTGATATGCCCCCCAGGGAACATATAGTCGGCCCTCCATACTCATGGTTTCCGCAGCTATGGATTCAATCAACCTCAGATGAAAATACTGGGAAAAAATTGCATTTGTACTGAATGTGTACAGATTTTTTTTTTGTCCTTACTCCCTAAATAATACAGTGTAACAACTGTTTATATAGCATTCACATTGTATTAGGTATTATAAGCAATCTAGAGATTATTTAAAGTACACAGGAGGATATATGTAGGTGATGTGCAAATACTATACCATTTTATATCAGGGACTTGAGCTTCTGTAGACTTTGGTATCCGTGGGGGGTCCTGGAACCCATCCCCCACAATGCTGAGGGACAACTATACCTGGCTTGGGGCTCCCAGGTGACCCTGCGGCTCCCCTCAGTGGTTTTCCCAGCACTGACCACTGTTCCCAGTTCCTACTGTTCTACCCGAGGCTCCATGAGGACTGAGTGTCCACTTGCTCCCCACTGGACCCCAGGGCCCCACAGGGGCAGTTGCTCCATAAATGCTGACTAGATTGTTATTTAATGAAATTGCAATTTAGCCTGTAATTTTAATCACATCTTTCACTAAGCCAGGTTTTAAATTTTTATTTGGTTTTTAAATTTTTGTTCTTGTTTTCGATTTTTAAAATTTAGAATTTTGTTAAGGAGAAAGTCTGCTTTAATTTTATTTCCCAAAATACTCTGAGTCACTGTCTGAAGCAAAAGGGTCAGATTGACCATTTCCCAGAATGTCTGATCATTCCCTAGATTCCTTAAAGAACTGAGCAGTGAATGCCTTTCCCATTCTTTTCATTGTGTCTGGCAGTATTTCCCCACCTTTGCTACACGTTAGAATCATCTGGGATTCTTTAAAAATCCTGATGCCTGGGTCAGCTTGAAACCAGTTACATCAGATATCTGGGGGCAGGAGCATTGGCATCAACATCAGCATTTTTAAAAGTTCCTAAGTAATCCCAGTGTGTAGCAAAGTTAAGGAATACTGGTGTTTGGATTTTTTTTCTGTGAAGGTGGTAAATAAAGTATGTAACCACTAAGAAGTAAAAACATTGATTTTTTTCTGCAATCTAGAGAAACAAAATTCAAATATTTTTGGAGAACACATTCTTCATTCTATTTTAATGAAAGAGAAAATGTCCAGACATATCAGAAAAAAATATTCTTCACAAAAAGCAAAGTTAAAAGAAAAAGACACAAACGGAAGGAAAATATCTACCTAATGGACTTCTACGGTGTATTTCAAAGCATGTGCTTTGGACTCAGGTGTTCCTGGATTTGGCTTCTGATTCTCTAGCTCGCCATGTGTGACCTTAAACGGGGAACATTATACTCTGAATGTATATGCAAAAACAGGGATGAAAATACCTACCATGGAGGGGTGTTGCAAAGACTAGAAATAATGTCCTTGGAGAATCTAGTACTTAATGTCAGCTCCGTGTCTTCTTCCCTTTCCTGCATGTTTTGAGTTAATGGATTCGGCTCCCTTTGCCTGTCACCAGAGACAGACCTGCTGCAAGGATCCCTGAGGTTTAGAGAGATTGACTTCCCCAAGTGCTTTCTGAATTACCAAGCATAGTTCTGTGGGTTTCTGCACTCATTTTCTAGGGAAGGGTGAAACTTCAGTGGGAGGGGAAGAAGTTAAGAGTTGGACTTGAGTGTCCTGCATGCAGGAATGGCTTAAGGGCCCTGTGCTGATCTGTCCACCTTTCAGGAAGAGTTGGATAATGATTTTCTGGCTCTATAGTGATTCATGTGCCTCGTAGAAGGGTGGATTTTTATTCATTCAACGACTGAGTGCCAGACTAAGAATAGAAGTATCAATTTATACCATTTTCCACTATAAAGAACCAAGAATCCTTAAGATAAAAGACTGATTCCGTGGCTTGGCTAGGAAAGGTAAAATTAAGCCTGGAACATTTTGATGTATCAGAAAGTATGCAGACATGATCGGTGATGTCAAGAAGATACAGAAACCAGCTTGGAGGGGCTCCTGCTGGCTAAATTTGGGACCATTTGAGTAATCAAATCAGTAAGGACAGTAATGCATTATAACCCATCGAATGACATAGGAATCCCCGAGTCTAATTCTGTGATAGATAGATAGAGATAGAGATATGTGAAGGAAAGAAAAAGGCTCTTCCTTACAGTGTAATGCCAACTGATATACGCGGAGGAAGTGGTGGATTTGGAAGGTCATCATTTTGCAACCCTAGAATTGTTTTGGAAAGAATCATCAATGGAAGCTAAATCTAGGGGCAGAAGGGTTGATAAGGAACAGGATATTTGTATGGGTTTAAGTGTCTCCCCATATATTTCTTATTGGTTGAGACCAGGCAAATGGTAACTATGTAGTGGAGAAAATGGACAACATCTTGGCCAAGTGACCAGGTTAATATCATCAATGAGAAGCAGATGGATGTCATGAGGCATCCAGATGTCCAGGTATGGGATGCACTGAGAAGGGCACAGAATCATCTGTGCAATACTCTGGGCCAGGAATGCATAACCTGAATCTAATCATGAGGAAATATCAGGCAAACTAAGTGAGGAACATTCTATATAATAACCGTCCTGTATTCTTTACAGGCCAATGTCATGAAAACCAAAGGCCGAGGAACTGTCCCAAGTTAAAGGAGACTAAAGAGACATGACCACTAAATGCAATAAGTGATCCTGGACTGGGTTTTGTGCTGGAGGGAAAAAAATGCTATGAAGGACATTATTAAAACAATTGAAAAAATTGGAATATGGCCTCTGGATTAGACATATATCAATATTACACTATATATATATGTGTGTGTGTATGTTTAAAAATACATAAAGTATTAAGGGGCAAAAAGGCATGATGTATGCAAGTTATTCTGCAATAGTTCAGAAAGAAATAAATATTACTACACACAGAGAATGATATGGCTGTGATGAAATGGGGAAATTGGAAAATGTGCGTTAAAAAAGCTATACAGGAGTTGTCTGGATTATTCTTGAAACTGTTCTGTAAATTTGAAATAATATCAAAATAAAAGTATTTTAACAATATTGGGGTACAGTAAATAAGTGGAGCCCAGCAATCTGTTACCACTTAGCTGTGTACTCTGGACAGGTCACTGAGCATCTCTAATTCTCGGTTTCCTTGCCTTTCAAGTGGGAATAACATTACACCAGCTCTTTTTGTGTTACGGGGTTGTGTGTGTGACAGGCTTTCTAACTACAAGGGCTGTAAGCATTTGGTGACATTCTCATTTAAATTCTTCCACACCTCCAAGACTTTGTATTGATCTTAAGGCTTTGGCCTCTTCTGTCTCATGTACCAGTTTTGTGTGTTTATAAACTATGAGGTAATGACACAACTACTGCTATTATCATTAAAAATAATATCTTGACTAATCTTTAAAAATAATAATCTCTCTAATAACACTTACATAGTACTCTGTAGCTTGAATAGTGCTTTTCTGAGCCTCAGTTCCCATGTTTGACAAGAACAGTCTTGGCAGAGAGGAGGTATTCAATAAATGGCCACAATTCTCCTCTTTCTCCTTTGTCTTTTTCTTCTTATCCTTCCTTCTGAACATTTCACTGTGGACCGTGTTAATATTGCCTTTAACCAGGTGTTCCTTTTCTTTTGCTTCTATGATGATTTTGACATGCCAATTTTTATTGTGATACCTATTGCACTTGTTTGCTAAGTGATTGCACTTAGATTTTCTTGAGGGCAGGAGCCATGACCTTTTCCCCTTTGTATCCTTATTGCCCAGTGTGATGCTTGACCTTAGGAGCAGGGCCATTGCTAGCCTGTAGCTCACATTTGTGAAATTTGCGAAAAAAGCACTCTCTCTGGCCAGCTGCAGCTCTGCAGGCAGGACACTTGGTCAGCAGACACCTTTGTGCGAAGAAAAGGCACCCTTTCTTTGGAGGGCCACGCTCCTGTGCTAGGAGGCACAGCTTGGCAAATGGAGCTATATTCCATTTCCTACTCTTCCCTGCAGCTGGGTTCTTTGTGTTGCCCGCAAAGTAAATGATTATGTGCAGAGCCATGCCTTTGAGCTACTCAGGAAATGTTTGTTGAGTGAATGAATGAACAGATAGGTGGACAGATGACACATTCTTTCTGTATTCCTTTCTCTTCTCAGCCCCCTGTTGTGCCATGACCCAGCCAGAGGAATGATCCCAAGGCTGCTTGTTGAACTGCGGGAGTGGTTGTTCCCCTGAATCAGTCCTTGAGTAGAAGCCCAGTGACAGCCCAAACCTGAGCCAGAGCACCAGCTCCCAAACCCAGTTGCCCTTCCCAGGTCAGAGCAAATGGTCTCAGCATAGATACGGCTCAGGGCAGGCCCTCGGGCTCTGCAGCTTCGGTCTTTAAGAAGCACACAGAGGAATCCAGCTCCCCTGACTCCTCCCCATTGTGGTCTCCCAGTCCTTCCTAGGAAGGGAAATAAATTCATTTGGTAACTGCTGGCATTAGCAGTGCAGACACCAGGTGAGAGCTCTACCTCTGCAGGCTGGAGTTGGAGCTGTGTGGTTAACTGGTACCCTAAGCCGGCTGGTCACATTTACAGAGAGAACTTGGACCACGTCATCTGAGCACAAAGAGAGGCATTTCTACTTTTCACTTGTGATTTATGATTATTCTTTTTCAGTTAAAATAACTTTCTTTTAAGATTGCAAAATGATAAGTATTTCTTACAGAAAAGTTATGATGATGCAAACAAAAAAAAATAAAGAAACCAATAATACCACTCAAACACAACCACTGTAAATACCTGAGTTCACTCTTTCAAGTTCTCGCTCTCTCTTCCCCATACACACATGCATATACACACATAAAAAACATAGCATCAACTTAATTTATTCATTGCATTTTGGAAACTTCATTCATTCCTTGGGAATTTAGAGATTATATTGATTTGGGAAAGTGATCAAGTGAGCTACAAATGTAAAGTATTATTAATACGTTGGGGATGGAGGTGGGATTATACCTTAAATTCCACAGATATATGTTTCTAGTTTATTATACCTGAAATAAACTTGCTGGAATGTAAGTCTTTCCTTTATGCCAAGCATACAATACACAAAGAACCTGCTTCCCAGGAGATTAGCTAAACCAAGCACATTTTAGTCCGTCTCTATGATGAAATACAGATTTCCCATTAAAAGGAAATCTCTTCCTTTCAGAAGGTTGAAAAAGATGATACTTACAAAAAAGGGAAGGAGAAAAAAAAGAATCCCAGCTGGTTAAATTTAGGGCGCTGAAAGAGATCCAATTGGCAGATAATCCTTGGCCATGGGCCCACAACATTTTCATTTGATTGTGCATTGGATACATTTTCATTCATTTTAAGCCCTGGCCTTTCAGTATTTTGTTCCTTGGAGACAGGCAAACTAGTATCAATAGCTCTCTTGGCCTCCATCAAATGGCTTGATTTACTAAAGTGGTCTATTTCGTTATTCCTGTAAGGAGGGACTCGGGTTTGTTGATACATTTCTGAGAATGATTGTGCAAAGAAACACTGAGATTCTAACCATTTTTCCTTTGTCCTCTCAGCGGTAGCCTTGTTTTAAACTGCAAGAGGTTGGATAAAGTGTTGAGTGTGGTACACACAGGGGAAGAGGGCACTCTGGACCCAAAGTCAGGAGACCTGGCTTCTCACCCAGCTCTGACACCGACAGAGTGGATGTAGCCTTGGCCAAGTCTCCTAATTGCCTTGGGCCTTAATTTCCTTGTCTGAAAAATGGGGATAATCATCTCTTCTCTGCTTTTCCTACAGGGGTGTTATAAGGGTAAAATGACCTAAAGTAGTGGCTCTCAACCTCAGTTGCACATTGGAATTAGCTGGGGAGGTTGTAAAAAAATACCTCGGCTAGGCTCTACCCAGACCAATTAGAATCCAGGGTGACCTGGCGATTGGTAATTTTTTTTGACATCCCAGGAGAACATATTGTGGAATAAGAGTTGAAAACCATCAAAAATCAAGGAGATAATATATTAGAAGACCTGAGAATTCAAATCATGAAAAAAGATTAAAACAAACCACATTTGTATGGGCCTCTGCAGTTTTCAAATGGCGTCACATGGAGGCCTATTAAGAGTCTATAAGGCAGTGCACTTCAAACATTTTTGAGCTTACCTAAAAAAAAAAAAAATTCACATCCTGGTATACACACTCAGTAACGCATAGTATACTAAGTTGCATGCAAATACAGCTTTCACAGAACAATGCTTTCCCTTTCTGTCTACAGTTCACTCTAATATTTTTTCTTCTCTAATCCATTGCAGTTTAGTATATTTCTTCTTTTTTTTTTTTATGCTGGAGGAGATCCATGGAATCGATATAGTGACCTGCTGATAAGTGTTGAAAAGCGCTAATAAAAAGAGGGCCTACTTCTTGGGAACAGGCTCGCACACTGTTTGATGTTGATTCTCTCTAGTTCTACGGTTGCCTGGGTCAAATTCCCCACTCTACCCCAATCCTGTACCTTTAATTACTGCATCAAACATACTCAGCAGGGCTTTCCTGGTTCTAGACTTATCTGGACCTTAATTGGGTGACTTGGAGCCTGTTTTCTCTTCCACATTCCAATCCCTGAAATGGTAGGCCTTATACATTACACCTCATTCCTCACACAGGGTTGGTGACACAAATGCAACCCACGTTGTCAATTGAATTATATATAGTTTACTAAAGAGGTTCCTTAGCAAAACTATGAGAAGTTACAGTTCATAGGTAGTTCCAGCTGCCATATGGTGCTGGTAATAATTTTGATTCCTCCACTTTAGAGAACTGGGGAGCCCCTGGGCCACATGTAGTGAAGGGCACCATCTCCCCCTTGTTCTGCCCAATCCTTTCCTTCCATGCTTTCTGGTCCTCCCAGGCACTGTGCTGTTATGAGCAGGTTTGCTCCAGGTGCAGAGAATTCTAAGCTTCTCTCCCTGTATTCATTAAAGCTTTGGCTATCACAGCCCAGACAGCCTCTGTGACACTTCTTCAGTCCTGGCTTGCGATTGCTTCTCTTTGTTGGTGTGCGGCTGTGGGCAGGTGCTGATGCCTCGTAGCTCTCTCTCAGGACAAACTCTGTACTATTCAGCCTAACGGTGCTTTATTGCCATGGGGATGAGAAGGTCTGGGGGCATTTGAGCAGGAAGACAGCATCTTCCAGATAGAACTATTTCTGAAAATTTCCCCCAGTTCTTTTTTTTGTTTAACCATTTTTTTTGTCTGCTTAACTTGTGCTTCCTTACCTCTATCTTAGTTTTACAAAGGCCTAAAATCAAAATGTACTCCAATTTCTTTTTTAAATGTATTTTTTCATTGACAAATAAAAATTGTATATATGTATGGTGTACACGATGTTTTCACATATGTATATATTGTGTGGAATGGCTAGATCAAATATGAACATATAATAATTGAGCATAGACCTTGGACTTTGTTATTCTCGTGTCATTTCTAAAGCAATCTTTGAAAAAAAATACTATAATTTCCACTGTAAGAAGGGGTCACAGAGGCACAGAGCAGTGAGATGACTTAGATGGGCTATTAAGTGTTAGAAGTGGGATTTGAACTCAAGTCTATAGATTCTAAGTCCTGCCTCTTTCTTCTACATCTGGGCTCTATCTGTGACAGGCACAGGTGGTCCTTGCTTCCTCAAGGCATGTTGGATCCAAGGCAGAAAGACTGGTGCAAAAGATGCCCTAATGCCAGGCATGGGCTTGGCGAGGGTTGAGGTAGGAGGTACCACCCTAGTCCTGGACCCTAAAGGAGACAGTTAGGCTTTGCCAGACCTTTGACCCTTCTGAAGCCTTACCTTTTGGGGTCAGGTTTGCCTGAGGCTACCATGATTGACCAACATACCAAATCCTTCCTTCAGTGGAGGCTGCGTTAGGCTGGGAAAGGAATCTTGTGAAAAAATAGATCTACTTCTCCTGACCCGTGCTCTCCAGGGAACTCAGGGAGTCCTCTCTCAGACGGCTGTCTCGGTTCCACGGTGATAGGCGTCCTGAGTAAATACTCTGATAGACTAAACACACGTTGCCCGTGTTGGCCTAGGAGCAGCAGTCCGGGAGCGCGCCCAGCATGGTCCCCTGTGTGGCAGCCCAACTTGTTAATCATCGTCCTGGCAGGCTGGCCAGGATGGGGATATTTAGGTTGGGGCTTATGCATTGCCGTCCATGCTAATATGAGCATTCTTAGAACTGTAATTTCTCTTCTGACCTCCACGGACAGTCCTTATAGAGAACACAGACATAAAACAATTCTTGAAATGTCAGGAAGAAATTGCATCTAATGGAGGGTACCTCTGCCAAGGAAAACATACTTCGGTTTTAAAGCATTCCCATCCAAACAGGGAAATTTGAAAACTGCTCTTGCATCTGCATTGGAGCCTGAGCACTTTTCCATGCCCTTCGGTAACCTGTAATGCACGTACCAGCCAGCGCCAGTGCAGGCCCCCGCGGACCAAGGGGGCTTCCCTGGGAGGGAGGTGGGGCAGCTGACAGGCGGTGGCAGCTGAGACCCGTGTGAGCTGGTATCAGCTAGAAGACCTTCCTGGGGGTTAAAACAAGAAGATTTACAATGAGAACAGATACCATATACCATAATGGCCTACCTGCATTTGTTACAGTGGAGAATATGATCCCCAGCTGAGCCTTGAGCCCTTGGCCCTCCTGAGATCTGATACCAACGGCTGAGGAGCGTGTCCTCCGCCCTTTAAAATTGTGTATTAGGAGACACACAATCTGTCTTTTAAAACCATGCTTGTGAACAGATTTCACTTAGAAATAATAACACTATGTTGACAATAATTGCTATCATTTTGAGTGTTTATAGCATGCCAGGAATAGATACTTTACCTAAATTATCTCATTTTTACCCTCTCAATACACTGCAAGACAGCTACTACTGTTGTGTCCATTTTCTAGAGAAAACTGCAGAACAGAATGGCTAGATAACTTGCCCAAGGTCACACAGGTAGTAAATGGCTGACCTGGAATTTTAAAATCATGCCGTAGGCCATGCAAATCACGCAAGTCGATCCGCTGGGATGACAACAACAGCAAAGGAATGATAGAATTATATACACCACACTTGTTTTTATCTCATCCTTTACTCATTTCTATTCTATGTATATGTTTTACAATGTGTACTCTAATAGTACAAAACTTCATGTGTGGAAATTCTGAAAAAATAAATATACATATTACAGAGGTTTGTGGTCAAATATTTTTTTACTAATTTATAAATTTGGAGGTTACTGTACTTAACTACGAAGTTCATTTGAAAGAAGAGAATTTCTTTTCCTGAAGACTGATATTGGTATTAATAACATCATGGGAAATCTGACACTTCCAAAGGGTGTTAGGTCCTTGAAGCAGATATTTTTGTCTAGTTTGCTCACCACTGTATTCCCAGTACTCAGCCCAATGCCTAGCAGACATTCAGTGAAGAAGACAGCCATAAAGTTTGGAAACATAGGGGAACATCTATAATGCTGTAGAATGAATGTTTGTGTTCCCCCACCCCCAAATTCTTACGTTGTAATCTTAACAGCCATAAGATGGTGTTTGGAGGTGGAGCCTTTAGGAGGTGATTAGGTCATGAGGGTGGAGCCCTCATGAATGGGATTAGTGCCCTTCTAAAAGAAGCTGGGAGCGCCCCCTCACTCCTCCTGCCATGAGACTTGCAGTGAAAAGACAGCGGTCTACAAACCAGGAAGGGGCCCTTACCAGAGCCTGAATCTGCTAGTGCCTTGATCTTAGATTTCCCAACCTCCAGAATTATGAGAAAGAAGTTTCTGTTGTTTATAAGAAACCCAGTCTATGGTAATCTGTTATACCCGCCTGAACTAAGGCACATAATAAATGGATTGTTGCCATCACATTATAATTCATGATATGTTCCGTGACACTGCAAGTGTGTGCAATGAGCTATCCTTCTTGGGCAGGGTGGTGCTCGGCGTGCTGTGCAGAACTGTGGTGCATGTGGTGGAATGTGATGTAGGCCCCACTGCAGCATCTGAGCCACCTGCTCTCAGAAAGGCAGGACCGAGGGCTTTTGTAGAGGGGTTATGACAAGTCAGAAGCATGGAAAAGAGAGGGAAAAGCGAAAATAAGTAGAATCAGGTCGGAATTCAGTTTCATGAAGTGATTTCTCCTGTTTACCTGTAGCTCTTTACCTGCTCACTGATTGCTTCTTCCCCCACTCCATCCCCCCAAGGAAGGGAAGGTTTTTGCCTGAGGTGAGGTAATGGGAGAAGGTTCCATCAAAGAGGGAGGATTTGAGCCTGACTTGCCAAATAGCCACATTTGAATAGTGTTTCATGTCCAAACCTGAACTTGTTTCATTCTGTGAGTTAGCCTGTTTTTTTGCCCATTTTATAAATGAAGAAACTGAGGCTGGGAGTGGTCCAGCAGCTTGCCCAAGCCCGCACGGCTGGGTTTCTGTTTACAGGAGCTGTTTTCTTTCTGCTGCACTTCATCATGAGCTGGATGGCATTCTCAGGCTGTGTCTGGAATCTTCCCTAGTGCTAAGGCCACACCTGCAGTGGCCTGTTTGGTTCTCTCAAAACTGGAAAGATTTCACACTATTTTCAGAAGTGCTTAAGTTTCTTGCAGGGAGTAACTGGAAACTCGAGGACTTCGGTAGTTTTTCTTTCTCAAATGCCCCTGTCCAGCCGGTACCCTAACTTGTACTCATCAAGGAAAATTGGTCAGGTGGGATGGAGGTGGGGAAGTGGGGATGTTTTTATTTTTCATCAGACATTTGTAAATTTACTTGTTTTTCCTGAGTTGGTCCGGTTGTTTTGACCTTTGTCTTGTAAATACCTTGAAGATTCCTTCCTTACTATCTGAATCTCTTGGAATCACAGTGGTTTCCAAACTTGGCCGTGCATTAGAATCGCCTGAGGTGCTTGTTAAACACGGGGAATTTCCCGCCGGCCTCTGGAGATTCTGATTCAGGAGACCTACGGTGAGGCCCCCAAACGTCTGTTTTGAGCAGGCACCCCAGGTGAATGTGAGGGCAGCCAGATTTGGGAACCAGTGGGCAATCCAGCACTTTTAAAGAGAAGAAAAGAGGGATGCCCTGCAGGGGTTGAGCTATTTTGAAACCACAGTGAAGGGAGCAGAAAATGGCATTGAAAGTTCATCAAAGCTGCACACCCACACGGGCGAGATTACCACTCGACAAGGGAAAGCACGATGAGAATACAATCAAAAGCTTTCATCAAACCAACAGACAGTAAACTTCACTAAACTTACTAGAAAGTCCTAGCATCTCCAAAAATAACAAGATAAAACCCCAAACTTTGCATCCTTTATGAGCAAAAAGTTCTCTCTGATGATTCTGCCCAAGTAGAAGGAACCCGGGGAAAGCCAATAAGTGGTTCATTGTCTTGGGTCATTCACGATACAGTGATCACGGCCCACCTCCTCTGAGGTCACGGAGAGGCAGCATAAAAGAGGACAGTTAGTTTCTTTACCCTGATCTATTTATCATTTGGGATTTCAGAGAATGTGGGAGGTGGCTGTTGGGCTTGGTTTATTTTGTAGCAAAGCTTTTCGGAGCACGACTATGAGGCAGACATTGTTCCAGGCACCCTGCACTGTTGGACCAGACAGAGTCCCTTATGAGCTGACATTCCTGTGGTGAAGACAGACAATAAACAAGTTAATGAAATATTAATAAAGATCACGTCAGTTAATGGAAGTGATATGAAGAAAATGTAACAGGGTAGTGCAGGGGTACCGGGGAGGACTCTTCTCTGAGGAGACAACTTTGAAGGAAGGCCTGAGAGAAAGTCCTCTCTCTCAGGGAGGTGAGGAGAATGGGAATGCGTGCAGGAGGGTTTCCCAGGAACTGTGGAGGTGGCGCTCTTGGCTTCACCTCACATGGCCTCTCCAAGACTCTAGGAGGGGCCTTAGCTATTTTGTAATTTTGTAATTTTTCTTAAAGACACACCCCACCCGCCCACTTACCCCTGGTTATGTGAGTTTCAGGCCCCGTGAAACCTGGATCTGCCCCTGGGAAGGTGAAGTACCAAGGCGCTGAGGTAAAGATGAACTTGGCGTATTTTAAGAAGCTAAAGAAAAGAAGAAAATTGGTGTGGAGAGAGCTTTGCTTAAGAGGGAGTTTGGTGCTAGATTCATTCATTCCTTCATTGGTTCATTCATTCATTTATTTGGTATGAATTTATTGCATGGCAAGCACTGCTGTGAAAAAAATGAAGTCCCAATGGAGCTTCCATTCTAGTGGAGGGAAATAGAAAATAAACAAACACAGATCTAATGTGCTGGGTGGCAATGGTGACAAACGAAGCAGCCTAAGGAGGGGGCTGCAGAGTCAGGGTGGGGTGGGGTGGGGAGGGTTTGATGTTTTGTAGGGGTGGACAGGAAAGCCTCTCAGAGGTCCCATGTGAACTGAGACCTGGAGGAGGTGAGAGTGGGCCAGAGGAGGGAAGACTATTCCACACAGTGGAATAGCAAATACAAAAGCTGCAGCACGAGAACGTGATGGGCCTATGTGAGCACGGTGCTAGGAGCAGAAGAAAGCAGGACTAGGTTATGGAGGACCTAGGTAAGGCATTTGGATTTTGTCCTAAGAGCTGGGGGCAGCTATTGGACAGCCGTGCTCTGGAAACCTAGGGAAAGAGAGAGTGCTGGGTGTCTGAGGGCTCACAGCTGACTTCAGGTTGGGTCTGAAAGGACCCAGTGGAGTAGGCAGAGCTCAGCATAGAGAGAAGACCAAGCGGCTGCCTCCGCATAGCCCAGGCAAGGAGCCGTGAACGGAGGCCTGTCTGGGGGCCGGTTGCCAGACCAGCGCCGCCCGGAGCTGGAGTTCTCTGTGGGCGAGTGCGGGGCACGAGGTTGCAGAGGCACGTTTGTCTGAATTATGGAAAGCCTTGAAGCCAGGCCAGGGGAATTTGATACTTACAAACGTGAATTCCTGGGTGCCATGAGTAGAGCAGTGGTGACTCCAAACTTTCTGGCTGAGAGCGTTTGGGGGATAGCTCTGGTTGAGGTAGGGGTGACAGAGATGGGCAGAGGATTTGTCTAAGGCTGGCGAGCACAGGTTTTTACCCAGATTGCATGTTTACTTAAGGACGGCTTTGGGGAGAGCGGCTGGTAGAGATTTGAGGTCTTGCCCTAAAGCTACATTGCATAGCAAGCACACTGTTTTTACTTGAATGGTATCCTATTTGAGGTTGCTAATAGGAGGAAGGCAATGAAAATGATGGGGGCTTAACCCTTGGCTCTGTCTTAGAAGAATGAAAATTACATAATGAAAGGTGTGATTTAGAAAGGTTGACAAGAGTGAATGTGGGCAGGTATTCATTCACTCCTTCAGCCGTTCAGTTTATTGAATGCTCCAGTGTACCAAATGGCAGCATGGAACTTGGATATTCTTGTGCTCAAACCCTATTCCTACCACTTACTAGTCGTGTGACCTTGGGCAGGTTTTGTTTAATCTCTTAGAACATCGGTTTCCTTACCTGTAAAGTAATAATACCAATAATTCCTCCTTATCCAAGAGGGATGTATTCCATAGAACAATTATAACAATGTACTACAATAAAAGTTACGTGAATGTGGTTTCTCTCTCGCTCTCTCTCTCTCTCAGAATGTCTTATTATTATATACTGTACTTAGGGTAACTGAAACCATGGAAAGCGAAACTATGTGTAAGGAGGGACTACTGTAACAATACCCACCTCAGTGGTGGTTGTGATTACAGATAATGTGCATACAGTGCCCAGCCCACTGCTTGGCACCCAGTAGGTGCTCATTAAATGGTGACTCCTACTGGGTTGCAGTAGACGGGGTCACTGTAGGCAGAAAGTGGTTACTAGAGAAGCACAGATTTGCCACAGTAAGGGCCTTCATTAGGGTGCGAGTGGGGTCTGTAGGGCAAGGGATAGTTTTGCGAGGCTTGGAAGAACACCGTGAGTAGCACTTGGGAAGTAAGGGAAAAAATAACATGGTTTTCAGCACAGAGAATGTTGAACTAGATGTTCCCAAAAAGGAGGACTTGGGAAGAAAGGGGACTGGGGAAGAAGTAACAGTTTAGTTGAATATGAGGTGGTGGCCAAGTGGACTTTCTAGATTTGGGGGGATACAGTGGATTTCAGGAGTAAGACCTGGGCTAAGCAAATAGGTTTGGTATAATATCATGGTGACAGAGTACTAGTCAGGATATAGATGTGGTTGCTATAACAAAGACCCCAGAAAACAGTGACTAATGTGAGAGAGAAGCCAGAGCATAAGCCCTGTGGGGCTTCAGAGTCTCATCCTGTTGCTCCACGTTTATAATTGGTAGCTGTCATTCAAATGGTACAAGATAGCTTACCAGTGTGTCTGCATTCCACCCCAGGAAGGGGCAACGGAGTAAAGGGAGGGCACACCCAGCCCCTCTGAGGGCATGACCTGGATACCGCAAACACACCTCCCCACATTCCACAGGCCAGACTTGGTTATATGTTCCCACCTAGCTGCAAGGGAGGCTGGACAATGCAGTCTCTGTTCTGGGAGGCTGGATTTCTAGCTACCATTCTAGTATTTTGGAAGAGGGGAAGAACAGGTGTTCAGGGAAGACAGCAGTCTCTGCCATAGGCAGTATTAAATAAGGACCTGAGGTTAGGTGAGAACATGGAGAAAAAGAGTGCAACGGAAGTATTGTCATTAGTTGGACTTGAGTAAGGAGTTGACAAAAAACATGGAAGATAAACAAGGAGGCAAAACAGGCTGGTGTTGGATGTGGATTGGAGCCGTGGTCAGCTGTGTCAGATCCTGCAGAGTCTAAGAGAATTGGATTTGGTGATTTGTCACTTATGGGGTGGGGGCAGGCAAAGGCTGGACTGCAGAGGGTAAGCCCTGGACAAGTAGAGGCAGTGGGTGTGGATCACGCTGCAGAGGCTTAGCAAACAGAAGGACCTGGGAACCCCAGGGGCCAGCCAGGTTAAGTGAAACTAAGTTCACATGTCTTAACGGGTTTACAGATATGAATTTTACTTTTTTTTCCCCTTAAATTGGGAAGAAGCTTTTGAAAAAAAAAAATCCTCTTAACTGAAAGGAACTAATCCTTTTGGGGAGTTTGCTAATGTGGACATAAATTTTTTCTTTGGCAGTTTTTTCCCCATCTCCCCTAGATAATCTTATCTCCATTTTGAATCAGAAATCTTATTTATGGCTTTTCTGAAGAGAATTATTTCAAAGGGGGCAGATTCTTTGCCCTTTGGACTTATTTTCTTTTAAAAAACAGATAAGTGATCCCTCCTTTTTCTTGGAGAAGACAGTTAAATTATTAATCGAAAAACAATGATTGTGAGCCGAAAGGAGGCATAAATCAAAGCAGGAGAAATAAATTCAGCTGCTTGCTGTTTTTGGTGTTTCTTTCTTTTTCTTCTTTTGGAGGGAAGCTAAAAATGCCGGAAGTCCATCTTTCCGTCAGGACTGGAAGAGAACTTAGCACGGCTCACATCCTGGAGTGACACCGGCACGGCGTGGTCTTCTCACGGTCTCTCCCTCCGCCTTCTGCTTCCCCTTCTCCCCACCGTAGCAGCCTCGTTTCTTAGCGTTACCCCAAGTTCATTGATCAGGGAGTGTGGCTGGGGGCAGCCGAGCCTGGTTTTGAAGGCCATCTGATTCCTAGGCCTGGGCGTGTAACCCACGTTTATCTCCACAGAGGTTTGTCATCCACTGGGTGCTTGTTGGGGAAGAGAAGGCAGAGGCTGCAGCTCTCCCTGCGCCCTCGTGACTCGCCTGGCTGGCCGGACCCCACGGGCGACGAGGCTCCCGTTGGTGGTGCGAGCACAGCGGCTGCCGGCCGTGCTCAAGCACGTGCAGTGTGGAGCTTGGATGAGGTGATGACCGAGGCCTCAGCACACGCGGGGCCTCAGGAAAAGAAAGTGTCACGGATGTCCCGCAGGCACGGAGAGGGCAGGTGGTCTGAGTCCCAGTATGAGTCTCTGTCTCCGGATAAGTTCCTTCTCCGTCACTCTGGCGGGGTGGCTGGTCCCCCTCAGCTTGAGCAGTCCCAGCATCAGAAAAGCAACGCTCCTTCCCAGAGAGGCCGGGGGGTCACTGATCAGCAGAGCTCTGCTCTCAGGAAGCCAAAGAGGAAAGTGGATGGAACCAGGGCCCCAAGAGCGATAGTCTCAGATTTTTACCCAGAGCCCTGGAAGCTCCTTCATAGGCTTGTTGAGGAGCAAGGGAGTTAATACAAGCGAGTGGCTAACATAGTGCCTAACACATAGTAAGTATTCAATAATCATACGCTATTCTGTATTACCAGATGGGCCCAAGGCGGTGGCCCAAATCCTACCCCAGTCCCCTTAATTCCCGCTAATTCAGTGTATCTCAGGGGTCCTCTATCATTGTCATTTATTTGCTTTGTGAATTGCTCATAAATATTCTGATGTCTTCTGGAAAAAGCATGTAGAATCAACTTTGTTGAGAAATACGTTTTAAAAATTCATTTTTGAACAGTTTTAAAGTTATTGATGGCTGTGATGAAAGAATTTGAACCTGGCTGAAGAGTAGAAAGTAAGAAGTTAGTCTTTTCTCACTCTTCCTCTAATTCTCAGTTGCATTTCTTAAACGCCAAAAGGGTTACTTGGATATCCTTCCAAACTTTTAAAGAATGCCTATGCAAATGTGATGTTGAAAACACAACCTCCCAGATGTGCTAAGAAAATGTAACATCAGTTTTATGAATTAACTACCCTTCCTCAGTGCTGTCTCCTTCCCAGTTGGGGTGGGCCAGTGGGAGCAACAGAGTTGAAGTTAAGCCTTGGCCTCTGGACGCAACACTCTCTGCTTCGGGCTTGGCTGGGCTGGTCGTGGGCTGTGGCTGGTGAACGTGGAGGCTGTTCCCCTGGGGGAACCCTCACCCAGATGATATGCAGTGACAAATGCAGCAAACATCTACCCTCACCATCACTCCTTTGGCTGTTCCTGAGAGCCAAGGGCAGCCTTAGAGTGCTCCCTACAGCCTGAATTTGCTCAACTGCCACTGTTACTACGTTGTAATTTTATGTCACTGCAGGGTCTTTGGGTATGTAGGTCCTCCTATCTCCCAAGAGTTCCTAGTGGGAAGTGGGGTGCATGCTCCAAGTGGTTTTTGCTTTCTCCTTAACATACACTGCTCCAACCCCCAACCCCCAACCTTTCTGGAATTTCAGCCCGGCATGGGGGATGCAGATCCATGATGTCAATGAGCATATCTCTTCTTTCTCCCCATATTTCCCCAAAGGCAGAGGGTGGGCACCCCCCTTACATCCTAGTCTCCTTTCGCCTAGTTCCCCCGCCTTCCTGGAGGTTATAAGGGTGGAATGGTTGCTGAGAAGGAAATGGAAAAGCACATCGGTTGCATATCTTCAAACATTATATCACTACATGAAGTCTGTCAGTCTGTCAGTTGTTCCGACCATTCATTCATCTAACTTTTCTTTACACAGTGTTTTGCAACTTGCTTTTTCACTTGATAACCTTACCATTGGAGCACACTTTCCTTTCCAGGGTTCCTAATTCCTTCTAACAGCTGTGTAGAATTCTGTCTTATAGCTATATCAAATTTTATTTACTCATTTTCTTACTGATTGATATAGATTATTTATGGTTATGAAAGTATGTCTCAAAAACACTTCACGCCCTCTGCCCACATTTTTCTTCCTCTTCCTTTGCAAATTGCTTTACTTGTCACCTACTGTACAAACAGCAGTATGGCAGTTAACTTCTCCTTTCTTGTGAGCCCCCAGCTGCTGTCCATTTCTTCCTTACATTTGTAATCGTTTACTCAACAGTTTCGACAGCAAGAACATAGGATCATGATTTCAAGGGAAGGATCGGCAGCAAAAGCAGGTAAATGTTCAAATCCCCAGGTGCCTATTTTTTCCTTAAGTGCATATTTTGAATCCCAAGTGAGAGAAGCACATATTTAGAGAGAATTGGCATTCCTTCCGCTTTGCCAAGAGGAAAGGAGAGTAGAATTATGTGGTTGACAAGTTAGGATAAACCTGAATATAGTAAATTCCACAATTTAAGGTTTTATTCTCTTACATAAAAGAGGTCTGGAGGTAGGCTCATCCAATGCTCATATGGTAGATCTATGAAATCATGTCTTTCTGTTCCATCTACATCCATAGCATTTTTTTTTCATCCTCAGGATCACAGAATAGCTGCTGGAGCTCCATTTGTCACATCAACAGGCAGGAAAAAGTAGAAGCATAAAGGACAAATGAGGCATATGTCACCTATCTGTCTGCCTTTTTAGTGGCTTTCACAACATCCCATGTAACACTTCTCTTTATATTCATCAGCCAGAACTTGATCATATGGGCACACTTACCGCTATATAGGTACAGTGCATCTTGAATAAAAGTGGATTCTGTTAGTAAAGAATAAGGAAAAAGGTGACACTGGGTAGGCAGATAGCAGTTGCTATCTCATGTGATTTGCTCCATGGTTTGGATTTCTCATTTCACCAAATGCCGTTACATATGGGATAACAATTGCTGCTCAGAGCAGAGAGGTGAAATGGCCTAAGTTTATCTCTTCACCCTTCTTTATCATCTGGGTTTTTGCCTCCTTCTAAGGATCTTGTCATAAACTGCTGCTTCCTGAGTGATCAGGAAACCCTGGCGTCGCACTTGGCCATAATGTGGAAGCATATCATGTGTTCAAAATTTCTTTTCCCCAATCTCCTCTTCAAGACATACCTGTTGTATGTACCATCTTTGGTGGACACAGTTAGGCAGCTGGTCTGCTAGCTGAATCACTGTGAGCTAAGGCACTAGGAATCATTAGCTTCCCCTGCTAGCTCCAGCTCCCATTGGCCTCCTTACCCTTCCATGTTCTCACCCTCCAGCTATGCTGAATCCCCTTCCTTGGATTCATTGTGTCCTTTAACAAGTCTGGACACTTGCACCAGCAGCCTCTAATGCCTGGGGTGTCCTCCCCATCCCTTCGTCCCTTCCGCAGACCCATCCTGAGAATACTCTGCTCACTTTAAATGACCCAGTTCAAGCATCACCTCCCACAAGGAGTATTTTCTATTTTCTTAGCATTAATATCCTCTCCTCTGAGGTCACAGAGTCCCCCGAGTGCACTGTGACAGCGTTTGTCACACTGAGTCATCAGTTAACGTATGAGCCTGTCTTCCCCCACTAGACCCTGAGCTCTTCCAGGGCAGGAAGACAGCGAATTTACCGTACAACCCCTTACATCTCAAAGAAACCCTGTTACCTTTGTCGAATGAATGAACGAATGAATGACAACTTTCAGTATCTGGATCCACAGAGTGACAAAGAATTTCCCTGGTAGGGAGATCTTTTGGAAATGGAAGACCTTCTCACAGCCATAGCTTGAGGGTATCTCCCTACTTCATCGGAGCTGAAAGCATGCCTGTTATTGCTGCTATATTAAACTTTCCACCAGCAGCTCTGTGGTCAGGACTGTCAAGGGAGAAGGTCCTAGTTTGTGCAGCTGAAGGGACTCGGGAGACCCCATCAGCCACTTGAATAAAATGCTGGTCTTTCTATAATGGTTTATTTTTGAATAGGAATAGGTCCTTGGCACTAATCCTGTTTGAATCTCAGAGCTCTGTTTTGCAGAAAGATGAGCTGGAGACCTCAAGTTACATTTGTTGTTAAAGTTTGACCAGACACTTGTGTAAGTGTGTGTCATGCAAGACTTTGCTTAAGTAATTAACATTCCTGTCAAGGCTCCTTAAAAGCGTCCTGTGTTATAAGCCCCTCGAAAGGCTGATTTAAGCCTTTGAACTCCAAGCCTTTCAGTTCATTGCCAATTACCGATATGCTTAAGTTTCATTTTTCTAAAAAATGCAAAAAGGATTAGATTTTTCCAGGAGAAATGCTTATTATTAGGAGAACCAACCTTGGAAAGTGAGGCGATTGCAAAATGAAGAGAATAAGAATAGAAGTGGCATTAGTGGATGTGTTGGGGGGAGTCTAAAAATACTATTTAAGTTGAGAAATGAGAAGAAGTAATGTGACTATGACAGCAGCTTTCAAATATTTTAGGGACTGTCATGAGATGAGCAATTTGATGCACCAGAGGGCTGAACTAGCATTTCCTTTTCTTTCTTCCTTTTCCTCTTTCTTCCCGTTTCTTTTTCCTTTCTCCTTTTCCCTTTCCTTCTTCCTTCCATCCATCCTTTCCTCCTTCTCATTTCTTCTTTCCTTTTAGCTCCTATTAGATGCCTTTAAGATTATGAGGTCCCGTGACAAAAAATAACAAATGCTGGTGAGGATCTGGAGAAAGGGAGCCCTGTACACTGTTGGCAGGAATGTAAATTAATCCTGCCATTATGGAAAACAGAGTGGAGATTCCTCAAAAAGCTAAAAATAGAAATGCCATGTGATCTAGCAATCCCACTGCTGGGTGAATATCCAAAGGAAAAGAAATCAGTATGTCCAAGAGCTATCTGCACTCCTGTGTTTATTGCAGCACTATTCGCAATAGCCAAGACATGGAATTAACCTAAGTGTCCATCAGTGGATGAATGGGTGAAGAAATGTGGTATATCTACACAATGGAATACTATTCAGCCATAGAAAAGAATGAAATCCTGTCATTTGCAGCAACATTGATGAGCCTGGAGAACATTAAGTGAAATAAGCCAAGTACAAAAAGATAAATACTGCATGTTCTCACTCATGTGGGAGCCAAAAATGTTGATCTCTTAGAAGTAGAGAGTAGAATAGTGGTTACCAGAGGCTGGGAAGGGTAGGGGGAGAAGGGAATAGGGAAAGGTTGGCTAATGGGTATAAAATTACAGTTATTAATAGATAGGGGGAATATGTTCTAGTGTTCTAAAGCATAGTAGGGTAATATACACAATTAATTGTGTACATCAAAATAGCCCAAAGAGAAGAGAGGAATTTGAATTTTCTTAACACAAAGAAGTGATAAATGTTTGAGGTACTGGCTAGCCCAACTGCCCTGATTTGATGACTACACATTGTATACATATATCAAAATATCACATGTATCCTATAAATATGTACAATTATTATGTATCAATTAAAAATTTTCAAAAAAATAACATTACTTTTTAAAAAGAATGTAAAGTCTGTGAGAATAGGAGAAGAATCTAACTTGTTGATAGAAGTCCCCTTGATAAATGAACGAAGGAATGAACATTACTACAATATACCAAGCTCTGGGAATATGGAGATGAAAGATGTAATCTAGAAGGGAAATGTGACAAATAGTTCACTGCAATGTGGAGTCGTAAGTATGTGGAGATGTAAGCACAGGGTTGCTAAGGGAGTTGGAGAGAGTGCGCATCTGCCTCCAACTGCAGGAAGAGGAAGGGGGTGCTCAGAAGAGCCTCCCTGGAGTTGGTCATGATTAACTGCATCTCAAATAAGGATCAGGCAGGACCAAGCAAGAGCAGGGGCCTGGAGGCAAAAGCATCACAATAACGGCTGTGAGCCCAGACTCTCTCTGTGCTACCTGTGGAATGGGAATGATGGGAGCTGACGCTAGGGGTGGTCAGTGGGGCCACACAATACACAGCGAGGGAAAGGGTGTAGGTTCCATCCAGATGTGATGGGACACACCCGTGGATTTTAAGCAGGAGGCAGACTGGCTGCTGCTGTGCAAAGGTGTCTTTGAGGTGAAAAGGAAATTCAGAAGCCGTTCGGTAGACCAGGTAAGATGGTTCGGAAGACTAAGTAAAGGTTGGAACTTGGACATATAGGTAGAGATTGGAGAAGAGGAGATGGGTTTGATGCTTGCTCAGGATGGGTGATTAGATACAAGATGGTGCCTTTTATACACTGGATAGTGGGTTTCCCAATAATAGATGCTATATGTTATCTTTATACCCTCAATTCTTAGAGCAGGATCTAGTGCCCAATAAGGTTTTAATTTTAATGTTTGCTTAACGAGTGCTTTCATTAATGAATTATTTAATTATAGTAACTTACATACCATATGTGTCAAAGAGCGCAGTTTTCTCCCAATATTTATTTCTTTCTTAGGAAAAGAACTCTGATTTGTAGCTGAGTACATTGCCTTCCAGCTTAAAAAAAAAACCTACATTTCCCAGTTTCCTTTACAGATAGGTGTGGTCATGTGACTAAGTCCTAGTCAAGGAGATCCAAGTAAAAGTGTTTTTTGGAATTTTAAGAAAGTCTTCTAAAAGAAGAGGGAAGAGCATCCCCAGCCCCTCCCCCTCTGCTCTCCTCTTCCTCCTTCCTGCTGTCTAGAATGCAGATGCACTGTCTGGAGTACCAGCTCCGTATTTCCATGGAGGGCAGAGCAGCAAAATAGAAGAAATCTGGTCTCTTCTGACTATGAGGCAGCCATACCAGCCCTACCTTCCTTTGAGCAAGAAACACAGTTCTGTTTAAGCTACCTATTTTAATTTTAGTTTTTTGGCTACGTGTAGCTGAGCCTACTTCTAACTGGGGCAATTACAAAGTGTTTTCATGTACATAATCTCTTTTGATTTTAACAGCTACCCTGTAAGATATTATGATCATCCTTATTTGACCAATGAAAAAACTGAGACTCAGGCATTATTTGGTTTCCATAAAGCCAGCTAGCCACCTAAGTCTTCTAACAGAGTTCAGAGCTCATTGCCACCACAGCACGCTTCCCTTAGCAGACACACATCAAATGCTTATGAAATGGAATTGAGCCGAACTGGGTTGTCTTTGTATACCTACAAAGTTGGGTTTCTTAGTAAGAGTTCAGTGTCTTGCTGGCTTCCCTGGGATAAATCAATTCTATCTATTGTCTATCTATAAACATGTACATTTATATATATATGCATATATGTGTAAAAAATGACATAGTAGTCGTAATTCAATTTATTCATTCCACCTGTTCTTCATAAAATATTTATGAAAATCTTACCGGATGTCTACTGCTATTCCAGAAGCAAGGGGAAACAAAAATAAATGAATCACATTCCCCGTTCCATAAGGAGCTTACAGTTGATCTTTGAGGGTTCTGAAGAATTTCCCTCCCTTCCTAATTCTGACATGATAGTAGATCAATGTGTCCATTTCATCAGTTTATATGAAATTAGTTTGGCTATTCAGAGAAAACCCATAGCCTCAGCAGTGGGGCATGTTTGTACACCTTGTGGTGTTATTAGCACGTGATGGGCCGATGGAGGTTGTGATTCTTGGTTTCTGAACACGTGCGGGCACATTTCACCTTCTGTGCCTGAGCACCTGACTGTGTGGGCAAGAGGTACGACCTGAAACTTTGGCAACTTTTTGAAAACTGAGGATGAGTTTTTAAGCTGGGCCTTAAGAGGCTCTGCAGTTGAAAACCTAAGCAAGGAGTTTGTTAGGGGTTTACTTAGGTATTAACTTTATGTTCAGTGTTCCTTCCCCATGGCCTTATGCCTCAACAGGTAAAAGGAAATAGAAAGCTCTAGTATTAATTGTTACGTTTATTGAGCACTTTTAGATATGCTATCCATGTTGCACCATTAATTATTTCATTCTAACTACTCTATGAAGTATCATATTCTGTGTTTTACAGATGAAGAAACTGAGATTTGGAGAAGTTAAGGAACTGGCCAAAGTTAACCCAGCTGGTAAATGGCAGAGCTCAAATCCAGCTCTGTATGACTCCAAAGCTCCCTACCAAACTCTCCTGCCCCTACTCGTAACTTTAGATGCGTGTAGTTACAATCCGTCCCCATTGAGGCTGGACGGGAAGAGTGAGACCACCTGGCTTCTCGGCACTCGTTCACGGCAGAGGCGGCCAGTACTAGCTGGTTATTATCACGAATAGTGCTGTCGTTGGAAACTTCAGTAATAGTGTTTCTTCATTTAACATTTTCCCAGACATTACATTTGCTTAGGAAAACACCCAACTTGTAAAACCTATCTGAGCAAACTGACCACAATTTGTAATATTTCCTTTGAGAAAGAAAAATGAAATCCTAAGTTTCTAAAAGCCCATAAAGGCAACGAAAGGACTCTTTCCACCAGGGACTCGCAGAGTGGCATGTCATAGCCTCTGAGAACTGGAAGTATTCAGAGACATTATTTCATTCTATTTTGCTGTTATCACCTCATTCAATATAATCCTGGAGTTCTACTTCCTGTGTCCAGGGACTCAGTTTTGATGAGCTCAGTTGCATATTAAAGATGATAGCCCCGTTTTTGGAGACTATTGGGTTTCAGAGTAGTTGACAAAATAGTGAACTAAGCTTGAGTTGATCTTGAACTAAATGTGGAAGGTAGTGATGATAGTAATAGAAACCACAAGGGTCTTGGAGTCAGATGGACCTGGCTTCTAACGCCACCTCCCCTGCTAACCCACTGTGTGACCTTGGGCAAGGTCACTAACCCTCTTTAAGTCTGAATTTATTCCTCTTTAAAATGGGGATGTGATTGTTACCAATAGTAACCCCTCATAGGATTGTTACGAGGATTAAATCCTATGTTACAGCTTGAGGGCAGTGCCTGACGCAGGGAAAACACTGAATACCTGTCACTCATGATCCTTTATCATTCTCATCTTCGTGCTCTGTCATGCAATGTCTCCGATGTGGTTAAAAGCAGTTAGTTCCTTTGGAAGTTGTCAAACAAGTAGACAGGCATAAAATGCTGTGCGTTTGAAGGAGATGCTGCTCTGTTGGTTCTGTTCCCCAGAACTGTCAAAAGAACAGCGGAATCCCCTTCACTGAATGTCAGCCGTGCATGTCAAGACTGTGCCTCCTGGCTCCTGCGTGCGTCCCTCATGGACTGCAGGGCACACCCCAGCCCGGCATGTTGACATAGTCACCACCGTGGCTTTTAATGAGAACAATTTGTTGTACCCTGAAGCTTTTGAGTTTTGCATAGGGATAAACAGATGCCAAGGTTTGTATAATTTCCCGCTGGGTAATCTGGTATGAGAAGTATGATCTCTCTGGAAACTTCAAAACGTTACCTAATCTGAGGTGAGTTTTTAGATCAGAAGTAGTTAAGGAAAGGCTGCATGAGTGTCTTATGGTATTATGCCCAAATTCTGTAACCTCAGCTCTTACACTGCTAAGTGACAGTGCTGTCCCATTTCAATTAAGTAGTCCTAACTGAGAGTGTCTGATTTTTTGTTTGTTTGTTTGTCTTTTTGTCATTAGTTACCTTTTCTGTTTGTTTGGTTGCATTTGAAAAGCTTGTTTCAGGTTAATCAAATTTTAGTTTTCATTTCAACAGAGGGAATTGGTATTGCGTATGGTGAGGCTAACCTTCTTAACTGGAAAATGACTAAGTATTGAACCAAGTGGTCTGAAAGGTTCTTACTTCAGATCAATTTCCTATGCCAAATAATATCACCTTTCCAGGAGGCCTTCACGTCTTGTTTTTCAATGACCTTTATTTTCCCCACATCCATGGTTATGTTCTACTTTCATTAGGTGCTGCCTCATCAGACTGGTTTCTCTAAACTCTATGAGATTAGTCATCTGGCCCTACCAAGTTTAGGATTTTCTAAAATTAATTCTTAAGGGGACTTGGTATGATTTAGGAGAAGCTCAATTCAAAGGAATTACTATAAGTAAAGGGCTTAGAATGATGCTTGGTACATAATAAGCACTCGATAAATGTTAGGAATTGTGGTGGTGGTGCTTATTATTCCATCGTTTTATGAAACTTGTTGGAGAGATCCTGTATCCAATTGTGGGAATAAGTATGTGAAGTTTTCATTTCTTCTTGAGAAATGACATCATTAAAACTCAGATTGAGAAAAAAAAAATCCTACAGAGGATACTAAAATAAGTTTAGTTCCCTTTAATGACTACTTCTATTTTTTTTTTTTTAAGAAACAGGGTCTTGCTATGTTGCCCAGGCTGACCTTGAATTCCTGTGCTCAAGCAATCCTGCCTCAGACACCCGAGTAGCTGGGACTACAGGTGCATGCCACCACACCTGGCTTCAACACTTCCTATTAGTTCTCCTCCATATGTCATCCACCCTGCTGTGTTCCCCTCTTTATTTCCAGCACTTAGTACAGTACCTGGCATGTGGAAGATGTTCAGTTACCACTGAACTGACCTAAAGTGACCTGCCTTAGTCCTAATTCTGTCATTTACTATTTGTGTGACTTTATCGCTAAAGTTGGTGATTTTTCCCTCTGGACCCCAGCTTCCTCATTTACAGGAGAGGAGTTCGGACTATAGGATCTCCTGACTTCCTCCTGGCTCTGACACTTCATGGCCCTGTGGCGTTTGGGTTTCTGTTGAATGGTGGGTGTGCTATGACACTTTATGCATAAACATTCATGCGAAGATGAAGTATAGTTTTACACAAGTTTTTTATGCTGGAAAATGAAATTTCTTTAGGATGTTCCTTTTACAAGTGATGCATAAATTCCTCGTTACACTGTGTACCCTTTGGGACCTTTAGAAATTGGTAGGGATATATCTGTGTGTGTCTGTGTACTTCCGCATCTGTTGACAATTTACAGATAGATGGTAATAATTTTTTCTATCAGGTCAAAGAAGTTTAAATAGTTATATCCTAGTAACTCACTTTTAGGAATCTGTTCTAGAGAAATAGCCTAGAATGTAGATAATAATTCATGGATAAAGTCATAACAATCTTATAGTACTGAAAAACTGGATACAAAATAAATGCTCAGCAATGAAGCTTTGATTATATAAATTTTTTATATACATAAATTAAAATATATTAAGGAGCAATATATTGTTCAATCTCAGCTATTTTAAACAGTAAATGTAAAAAGTAGAGGAATAACTTCAAATGATAATGATTATCTGGATAGTGGAATTATGAAATATTTTTATTTTCCTATCAACACTTCTCTAAGTTTTTTTACAATGAGTATTATTTTTCTTATGAGAAAAGTTCTATTTAAATTTTTTTTTTTGTTTGTTTTGAGACAGAGTCTCACTTTGTTGCCCTGGCTAGAGTGAGTGCCGTGGTGTCAGCCTAGCTCACAGTAACCTCACACTCCTGGGCTCAAGTGATCCTTCTGTCTCAGCCTCCCGAGTAGCTGGGACTACAGGCATGCGCCACCATGCCCGGCTAATTTTTTCTATATATTTTTAGCTGTCCAATTAATTTCTTTGTATTTTTAGTAGAGACGGGGTCTCGCTCTTGCTCAGGCTGGTCTCGAACTCCTGAGCTCAAACAATCCACCCGCCTCGGCCTCCCAGTATATTTAAAATTTTGAGCCTTATTCAAAATAAAGGTAGT
>CAUYSK010082035.1:0-12408 GCA_963575035.1 Avahi laniger
TAATGTTCATATTGCAACATCACAAAGCAAGCAAGTCATCTTATCCTTAGCAGAAACAAGATAATATCGCAATTCCCAATCCTCATTTAAAATCTGTTTTCTTCCTTCAGCATTCTCTTGGTCTTCTTTGACATCATGGGCCGTTAAGCAGACAGAATTAAAAATACTCTCGAGCTCTGCAACTGTTCACAAACTCCACTTCAAACAGAAACACAGCGCACCGCTGTCAAAAGCTGATAACAGACTGGTGTACTCGACCCCCATAAACTCTCACCAGCCAGCCTCATGCAGTAGTGGCACCAGTCAGGTGGGGGACGTCAGAACTAATCATGAGCATAGCAGCTGTTAATTTAGCTCTTAAGGCTTACTAATGTTCTAATTGTGCTGGATAATCTGGGAGGATTGAAACTTATTTTATTCTTTGGTATTTTAAATATATTCATTTTAAAAATGAAATAAAAATATCAAAGATGAACAAAAATGTATTAATAAAAGTAAAAGGATTGGTTCTGTAAAATTTGGATTCAGTCAAAAGGCTGTATACTTAAGGACCTATAAGGCCACATGCGGCCTTAAGGCCACAGGTTCCCCACCCCTGGCTGCACAATGTCTAAACAGATTTGAAATGAAGCAGACATGAGTGTGTTTGACTGCAAGAGGAGAAGGCTTTTCTCAAGTGTGAGTTCTGGAAAAAAGACCTGGATTGTTGATGTCCCAAACTTAGCATCTCTGCAACTCCAAGGAGAGAGAGTACTGCAGTCATGACAATCCCTTCAGATGGGTAAGGTGTCAACACATTTATAGGTAAAGCAGTGAGCCTGTGAAGTTCAAGTAGGTAACCCATCCATCCACCTGACTTTGAGTTGCTTAATTTCCTCTTCATCCCATCCTCCTCACCTGGATGGCCTCTGCTCATGCCTCAGACCTTAGCTAAATATCACTTCTCCAAAGAAGCCTCCCCACACCAGGTTGGGTGACTCATTCATTACTCATTGATTCATTCATTCATTAAGTGATTACTGAGCTCCTGCCTTATTACTCTCTCTTTCAACTTTATAATTAAATAAGGACATGCACAATACTCTGATTTACTGTCCATCCCCCTCCCTAGACTCTCAGTTCCACAAGGACAGAGATCGTATCTGATTTGTTTCTCATTTCATCCCCAGCACTTGACACGGTGCATTCTGTCAATATTTGTTGAATTAATTACAAATGAATGATCCACAGCATTCAAAAGCTCCATTCATATTCCAAATTTCTAAAACGTACCCTGCCTTACACAGTGATGTTTGATGTCACAATCAATATGACATTTAACTTTAATAAAAGAAATTTATTAATTTATTAATAAAGAAAAATAATAAGCTATAAGGCAACAGGCAGAAAGTTACTCCCCCTGAGAGCAGCCTCATGGTACAGACTAGAGCACAGAGCCTGTAGGTGTTATCCCGGGACCGGCAGAGGGAGGAGAGGGTGGTGGTTAAGGGGAAGGTGGATAGAGCCAGACTGCCTGGGTTGGGGTCTTGACTCCACCACCAATTAGCTGTGTGATTCTGAGCATGCTACTTAGCCTCTCTGTTCTCCAGCTTCCAAATCTGTAAATTGGAAATAATAAAATTATCAACTTCAGAAGATTTCATTAATAATTAAATGGGTTAGTACACATGAACTGCTTAGAACAGTGCCTGGCATATCCTAAGAACTCACTAAATGGTTAGTTGCTTTTGTTTTCTGAAAGAATGAGAATTAGATGGGTTAAAACCAAGGAACTGATATACTTTCACTAAGTTCACAAACCACTCAGACCAAATCTCCAAGATTTCCTATTAGGAAATCAAGTGACTCAAAGGCAGGTGGATGGATGAGTTACCTACTGCAGCCTGCCAGACTCACTGATTTACCTATAAAGGTGATTGTGTCTTACCCCTCTGAAATTAAGGGCCAGGCTGAATGACCCCTCAAGGTTTCTCCAGTTCTATAGTCAAGGATTTGATTTAATACATCCCATAGTGCCCAGCACAATGAAAAGCATGCGTTTAAAGCTTAGAAAAGTCATTAATTTACAATGAATACTATTTAAAGCTAAAAAAAAAAAAACGGTGCACATTCTAAAGTATATACATCTTGTCATCCAATATAAGCACTAACCCCAGGAAGAATAAAATGCAGTCGTGAAGAGGAGCTGCTTAATGAAATTTAAATGAATTGTACACAATTATCTCTAAAATCTTTAAACATCAAGTGAACAATGGAAAAGTGGGTGCAGAATTCTCCTGATAATGAATCAGATGATGAACATGTTTCCACAGAGGCCGGGGGGCAGGCTGATCTGCTGAAATAGCCAGAGAGTGGGATACCATCACTATTTACGAAAAGGCGGGCTGGGAATCTGTGCATTATTTGACAACTGAATCAGTACAAATAACAGTCTCCTCAACGATGTCACGGAACAGCTTTCACTGGGTTAACAGGAGCCTATCGACAAAAGACAAGAAGGTGGCCGGGCAAGGTGGCCTGGCACTGTGGCTCACGCCTGTAATCCTAGCTCTCTGGAGGCCGAGGCGGGCAGATTGTTTGAGCTCAGGAGTTCGAAACCAGCCTGAGCAAGAGCGAGACCCCGTCTCTACTAAAGATAGAAAGAAATTAATCGGACAACTAAAAATATATAGAAAAAACTAGCCGGGCATGGTGGTGCATGCCTTGTAGTTCCAGCTACTCCGGAGGCTGAGGCAGAAGGATCACTTGAGCCCAGGAGTTTGAGGTTGCTGTGAGCTAGGATGACGCCACGGCACTCTACTAGCCCAGGCAACACAGTGAGAGACTAAAAAAAAAAAGGAAGGGGGCTACCTCAAGAAGCTCAAAATCCTTAGCTGCTAACAGTGCAAAACCTTGGCCAAATTGACAAGCCCAAGACCATCAGTAAAAAAATCTCTTCATCCTCAGTACATTTTTAAAGAAAAATTTTATTTGATATTTGTTAGTTCCTTCTATAAAATTAAACTTTATGGATGTATTATTTATATACAGTAAAATGCACACACTTTGAGTCAACAGTGGGATGCTTTTGACAAATGCATACACCCCAGTAACCACTACCCCAATCAAGATGTAGAAACTCCAATAATGCTGGAAAGTTCCTCACACTCCTTCCTGGTGAGGCCTCGCTCTCACCTCCCTTTCCCCAGCCCAGGGCAACCACTGTTTTCATTTCCCCCTCACAGATTAGTTTTGCCTATTCCATGATTTCATATGAATAGAATTACTCAATATATACTCTTTTATATCTGGCTTCTTTCTGTATAACATTTCGAAAATCCATGCATGTTGTTATACGTGTCGGCAGTTTGTTCCTTTTTGGTCCTGAGTAGCATTATCTAGGTGCACTGCAAGTTGCTCATCTATTTCCCAGCCGATGGGTATTTGGGTTGCTTCTGCTTTAGGGCTATTATGAATAAAGCTGTTATGAACGTCCATGAACAAGCCTTTTGTCAACATGCAAGTTCATTTCTCTTAGGTAAATATCTAGCAGTGAAATTGCTGGGTCACATGTTGTGTATGTTTGACTTTATAAGAAAATGCCAGGTTTATCCTGGGTAATGGAAATCATTAATTGATTCATTCTTAAAGTACTTACTAGATTTTAAAAATAAAAGAGGAACCACAGTAGGGAAGGAAATGAAGTACATCCGAAGGCACGTTAGAGCTCCTTTGCTGAAGAAGCTGTCAGGCAGGTCCCCACGTATGGTCCTTTTGGGACAGCTCTAGCCAGACACCTGCCCTGCGGCCCGCTGCACCCACAGCAAACGGCCACCTTTGCCCCACCTTCAGTGATGTGCAGCCCCCTCAGGGCTCCTCTCCTCATGCTGCCTTCAGGGGCCTGTCCCCAGAAGACTTTTCTAGGAGAGACAGGACTAGGAGGGACCATCGGACCCAGGGGACACGCGCCCAGCTCACCCAGGAACCAATAACCTAGCACCTCCCTTTAGAATGTGGAGGATCCTAGCACACATACACTGTCCTCGGCTGTGGCCCTCAGCTGAGGCCAGTAAAAATATCATTTAATGTCACGCCACATAAATATTATCAAAACTACAAAAATCTCATGTTTACAAAATGAACACCTACCTATGTTATTTCAGAAGTCATCATTCCTTTATACGTGATAACTTCCTAAGACACTGAGTTGAAATTAGATAAATTTAGATTTGCTGCACTCTCTCTGTCTTATGTTTCACATGGGTTCAACGTTTCTGAGAGATAATGAACCCTCCTTAACTCTCTTCTAGAACCCCCCACCACTTTCAGAAAGGGAGAAGGGAGTAGAGGACACAGAGAAGGTGGGGGATTAGAGCTCCTCGAAGGCAGGGATCTCAGAGCTTTGAAGCTTTAAAGTAAATTTATGAGTCAGTGCACAGAGAGGGATGAAAGAGATCAAACTGTGGGGTCCAAGGGAAATGAGAACCCCTCAGATGGTGAAGAAGCTTCTCAGAGCTGCTGACCCAGGCAGTCTTGGACTCCCCTCATTCTGGGGTCAGAAACCAGCCGTGGGGCCTCCTTCCCTCCCTCCTTCCCCTTCTCCTGCACCCACCTCCAACTCTGTCCAGAAAACACTGTCAGGAGATGACCAAGAAGTCAGGGGCCCCAGCGATAGCCGGTGAAGTTGGCACAGCCATCGGCTGCCCGCCTGGGCTCACGATGACTCCTGCGCACAGCAGACTTTCCCTGTTTCCACTGAAACCCTTCTTTCTTGCCTTAGAAAGCGATCAGAAATACAGTCAATGTGCCTCAAAGTTCCTTATCACTGAAATGAACAGATCACAGAAGTGCCTATTTGCATTTTCATTCTTATTCACTGGGTTTTTGAAAGGAGCCAAGAGAGGGAAGAGGGAACACATTTACTTGCTGGGATTTCACTTGGGATATTCATGCTTTGCTCATCTGGAAGGCAAAACAAAGGCATGGAGATTGCCCATTGATTTCCTTTCATGTGGAGACTTCTGCCTGAGTTAGGCTTGGCTGGCTAGAACATAAACCTGTACAGAGAAAAGTCTTTCTCTTCCTCGGCCTGGTGTATCTACCACCCGGGGCTTCAGAGGCACAGTTTTCTAGGAAAGTCGTGGCAGCTCAGACTCGAGAGGTGGGCTTCATCAGCAGGACAGCTGCCAAATGCTCTCCCACCCTTGCAGAAAGCCAGACCAAGCTCACCACCCGCCCCAGTATCCGGGTGAAGACTGGATCCCTGAGGATCCGGAGAGACTCCACGGCGATGGATGCTCAGTAAGCCCTCCATAGGATCCCGTTAGAAAACAGCTGGAAGGGACGGTGGGCATCGCTGAGTCCCACGGCTGATTTTACAGATGAAAACGCAGAGGCCCTGAGGGACTCGGTCAGCAGTCCCCAAGTGCCAGTCCACAGGGACGTAAACTCTTGACTCTCCCCTTAAGCCACCTTTACCTCCCAGTGTTTCCACTTCAGGAACAGGGCTTGTGTCCACCCAGCTGCCTAAACACAAACCTGGGGGTGGCGTTGGTGTCAGCCACATCCTGTCTCCCACCAGATCTGCCTTCCACCCTTGCCCAGGGCTCACCTGGAAGGACCACTTCCATGGGCAACCTCAGGATCCAGTCAGTGGTCAGTAGGGCATCCCGGCAGACCACAGGGAGGGGTGGAATGGGGCAGCGAATTCATCCAGGCTCCTGCCTCACGCCCCACGAGAGAGGAGGGTCAGAACACTAGCCTGGCTTGGGACTCCCCTGAAGGTCACCTGCAGGGGTTCCAGTGACCACCCTGTCCTCAGCCCTGCAGGGCTCCACTGCTGTCAGCCCCCACCCTGTGGTTCCCCTCCACACTGCCTCTGTAGATGGTGCCTCCTGAACCGCCCTAGTTTGAGAGTGCTGTTTCCTGGGGTAAACACTGACTCCTCCTAGGAGTCACCTCCCCCTCCATCCTGATCCTAACCCGCCTCTCTGGCCTAAATGGCTGCAATAGCCTCCTGCCTGGGCTCCCGGCTTCCCTCCCAGCCCCTCTTCATCCCTCTCCCAAGCAGCATGTAGAGTTATCCAGTGAAATATATCCCATGAAATATCTGTGTGACAAATCCTGTCACACGCTGGCTTCAAACCTCACAGCGGTTTCCCCTTGCACCTCTAGTAAAATCAAAGCTCCTTTCTGACTTCTGAGAGCCACACTGAACAGTGCTGCTCTCTGCAGCCTCCTCTTGGGCCCTGAGCTGCAGGACACTGCAGCAGCCTCGGGGTTTCCTTTCCTTTCCTCCTGCCCCCAGGTTGTGCCCTGTCTCTGGGCCTCATTCCTGCTGGCCCCTGTGCCTGGCATGGGCCCCACCCCTGCCACAGGCTGTCCTGCCATGAAGAGCAAAGAGTCTTTCCTTAGCAGTACACACTGCCCTCGCCCCGACACACACACACACACACACACACACACACACTATTTATTCTCTATCCCTGGGCTGTGCTCATTTCTTTCCAAGCACTTAGCAAATTTATTATGCAATTTTGTTTACTCTTTTTTTTTTTTTTTTTTTTGAGACAGGGTCTCGTTCTGCTGCCCAGGCTAGAGTGCAGTGGCATCATCACAACTCACAACAACCTCAAATTCCTGGGCTCAAGTGATCCTCCTGCCTCAGCCTCCTGAGTAGCTGGGACCACAGGCGTGCACCACCGCACCGAGCTAATTTTTCTAGTTTTTGTAGATACAGGGGCTTGCCATGTTGCCCAGGCTAGTCTCCAACTCCTGGCCTCAAGCAAGCCTCCTGCCTTGGCCTTCCAAAGTGCTGGGATTACAGGCATGAGCCACAATTCCTGACTTTTGTTTACTTTTTAAATGACTGTCTCCCCCACTGGAATGCAAGTTCCACATGGTAGGAACTAGGTCTGTCTTGTTTTCCACCTGACACATGGCAGGCATTCAAGGCACATTTGCCAAATGAACAACCAGGTATACGCTCCAGTAAAGTGGACGACTTTCCTTTCTTGGGAAGGATTGCTTTATAATCTGAGGTTGTGTCCTTCTTTCTTTGTTGGGGTGTGGTGTTAAGATGATCCTTTCCTTTATGAAATGATAGTAAGAGTAAATGGTATTCATAAAAAAATTTTAAATGACAATCTGTATAGTTCTCCAAAATATTTTTGAAATTTTATGAGTCTATGATGTCCCAGATTAAGCAATGTTTTGAGGGTCACAGTGCGGGGCCCTAGAGAAGTGAAGCGATAGATGAAGATGGTGACAGAGGAGAGGTGAGTCCTGCAGTCAGACCCAGGGCCTGGGTTCAAGGCCCAGTTCTGTTGCTTGGTAGCTGTTAAAACTCTGAGCAGGCCTGGGAGCGGTGGCTCACGCCTATAATCCCAGCACTCTGGGAGGCTGAGGTGGGAGGATCACTCGAGGTCAGGAGTTCGAGACCAGCCTGAGCAAGAGCGAGACCCCATCTTTACTAAAAATAGAAAGAAATTAGCTGGACACTAAAAATATATAGAAAAAATTAGCCGGGCATGGTGGCACATGTCTGTAGTCCCAGCTACTCAGGAGGCTGAGGCAGAAGGATCACTTGAGCCCAGGAGTTTGAGGTTGCTGTGAGCTAAGCTGATGCCACGGCACTCTAGCCCAGGCAACAGAGCAAGACTCTGACTCAAAAAAAAAAAAAAAAACCAGCTTTGAGCAGATTACTTAACCTCTCTGTGCCTCAGATTCCTCATCTATAAAATAAGGATAATAATAGAAATTGCTTCAGAAACTTTTATAGGAATTAAGTAAATCGATACTTGCACAGTTCATAAAACAGTGTCTGGCACCAAGATAATGCTTGACAAACATTAGTGCTATCATTATTATTTATTATTATTGTTGCTATCACTATTATTATTATGAAACCCATAGTCTGGTGCGGTGGTTCACACCTGTAATTCCAGCTACTTAGGAGGCTGAGGCAGGATGATCATTGAGGCTAAGAGTTTGAGACCAGCCTGGGTAGCATCGTGAGACCCTGTCTCTAAAAAATAAAATAAAATAAAAATGAAAAATAAAGGTCTCCTAAATCCCCAGCCAGGACTCTTTTCTTTAAAGTGTTATCTCACAACATCATCTCTTTAAATGTTATCTGGCTACTTCTAAACATAAAGTCAAAATTCAGCATTTGGAAAACTATCTCACTCTAACCAACCGAATTTTCTGGATAGCTAAGTACTAAGCCCGATAAAATGTGTCCATCTGGGCTGGAAATGTTTCTAAAATATATCTTTTCCTACTTCTTAATCAGTTTTGATGAGCTAAGTATCGTGACAGAAATGACATGCTGTGCAGCCCAGAAAGGCCAACAAGAAAACCCAGCAGCTTCTACAGCCCTGGGTTCAAAGCTCTGTCCCCCCCCAATTCCTAAACCCCCTGCACTTCGGTGTCCTTATCTGAAAAGTGGGGAGGTCACGCACTCTAAGAGGTTACTGCGGTCCTAATGAGTCCAGTGAGCACACACCGTTAGTTCCCAAAAATCTTCTTTTCTTTCTCTTTTGGTACTAAGATTATACCTCATCCAAGGGAGCACTTTAATTTAGGTCTCCAGGCAGAATTCTCCCTTCCTCAGGCTCTGACAAACCCCCAAGCCCCTCCCCAGAACAGAGCTAGTGAACACATCAAGGAACAGACCACTAGGGCTTCTGTGCAGAGGGGATCCTTCCTGGGAGGGTTCGCCTGCCTGACTGGGCACATCCCCCCTCGGGCCGTTCCTCAGGCCTCCGCTGGGCCAGGGGGCAGGACAAGCCTTGGAAGCTGTGATATTTCTGAGTTTCGACTTGGACAAAAACACCATTCTTCCTCACAAGCTTTCACACCCTGGTTCAAGCAATTTTAACTGAATTCTATTTCCCCTCAATAGAGGCTATTTGAAGATGCAAAAATCGTATTTCTGAATGAATTCTAGCATTCCATTTGCAGAGTCAATTCCGTTGAAATTTATGCTCTATACCAAGTGTACTTCCACATTCTCGGGCTCAGAACCATCTCCCCACCCTCCAACAATATCACACACCCCCATACCACAAATGTGCAAATTCTTGATCGGCTATGAAAGGTAAAAGTAGAATTTATATGGGTTATAAAGGAGCTCAAGAAATTTCACTCCAAAATATGCCTCCTTGGTATAAAGAATATTTTGAGGCTGGGTGTGGTGGCTCACGCCTGTAATCCTAGCACTCTGGGAGGCCGAGGCGGGTGGATTGTTTGAGCTCAGGAGTTCGAGACTAGCCTGAGCAACAGCGAGACCCTGTCTCTACTAAAAAATAGAAAGAAATTAGCTAGACAACCAAAAATATATATAGAAAAAATTAGCCGGGCGTGGTGGCGCATGCCTGTAGTCCCAGCTACTTGGGAGGCTGAGGCAGGAGGATCGCCTGAGCCCAGGAGTTTGAGGTTGCTGTGAGCTGGGCTGATGCCACAGCACTCTAGCCAGGGCAACAGAGTGAGACTCTGTCTTAAAAAAAAAAAAAAAAACTAGAATATTTTGAATTAAAGGCCCTTCCAGATAAAAAAAGTATCAGAAGGAGCTTTCCCTCTATCTGCATAAACAAGACTGACCAATCAAAAGATTAAAAAGAACAATGGATTTCCATTCCTCTCCCTGTTATCTCAATATATTGCAGAATGCAACCAGACCTGCCCTAAATCATTTAAAACATGATACTTGTCTCTTAGGTTAATTTATAAGTCAATCTATTTCCCCCATCCATTAATTCTCCCAAATATCTACTCATCCTCCCTATAAACTGTTCATTGTCCCTAAACAGAATTACCTATACTTCTCATTTCTGCCCCCACCCCCGCAAAGGCATGTATAAACATATCTGGATTCCACTGGGATACTGAGTAATCACTCACTCTGTGATTCTCCCTATACTCATGGTAAATAAACCTTTCTCTTATTAATCTGCCTTAGTTGTGAGTTGGTCTTTCAGTGAACGTTTGGGGGAAAGGGCAAGTTTCCCTTCACCCATACAGTTGGTTCAGGCTCATGTTAAAGGGGACTCATATCAAATAATAATATTAAGTAGATATTAATAAGGCTAAGAATAAAAGGTGGGAAAATGAATGAGATTCTTTTTATCTTTCTAATGTTGCTCCTTATCTAGAACCTGGAAACCAAATCAAAGTATTTTCTGACTACAGAGTCAACAAAAATATAGTCCTGGACTATACTTACAAAGAAATAGTACTGCTATAGAGGAAAAAAGGAAACCATAAATTAAAGACAGGAAGAAAAAAACGAATTCAGAAATATTATTCTTGCATTTGAGATTTAAAGAAATATATATACATATATAATTTTACAACTCCCACAAAACCTAATTGAATTTGTAAAATACACCAGGGTATCCTAGCAAGTTTCTGTGGAACCATGCAACTAAGAGTGTTTATTAATTAATTGTGCATCTAGCAATCCACAAATATGAATTAAGCACCATGAGTTGACACTGAGGAGAATTTAGGTCTCTGATCCCACAGAGTGAGCCATTTGCAAAACTTTGCTCCAAGACACATGAAACCACAGCCCTAGCTACCAATATTAAGGACATTCTATTCTGTAGGGGTTCATCTCCATTCTCTCCAAAAATATATCAGGGCCCTGCTGTGTTTCAATGCAACCCAAACCCTAAGGCTCAGGAAGAAATCATTTCACAAGAAAAAAAGGGCGAGATGATATCTGAACAATCACTTCATTAGCATAAATCTGAATGTGTGATATTTAGTCATTTAGTCTTAGTTTACAACCACCTTTGCAAGTGATAAAATATAGACCGATGATGGAAAGACAGTAGGAAAAGAAACTCTCCCACCCCGCCCCCCACCAGGATCTAAATTCAAAAGGCCCAGGTACAAGCAGAACTGGCCTAACCAGAACATAAGCACGAGGGCTCCTCCCTCTCTTCCCTCCCTCCCTCCCTCTTTCCTGTTCCATCAGTGAGGCCAGGCGATGACAGCAAGAATACCTCATACTCAGCTTGCTCCAAAGAACAGGAGGCAGTTTGTGAGAGAAGGCGAGTGACTTGCCCCTTCCGAGACTGGGAATGTCTCCATCAGTACTTGTCCCATTTTTAAGTTTTACTTCCCAGGTCATCCTGGATTTGTAATCTACATGTCATACAGGTACCTAAGCATTTCTTGAGTCCCTCCTAGAAATCAGAGGTGAATAAGGCTCAGCCCCTGCCTGTCCTCGAGTCCTCAGGGAATGCGCAGTCTAGTGGCGGAGAGCACGCTGTGGGGTTGATTTGGGGTCGCCGTCCACTTGCATGGTCCGCTCCAGGTCTCCCTCTCAGCTCAGTCGTCACCCGCATGAAGGGCGGCCTCCCCCAACTGGACGGGACGTGCCATTCGCCACAGCAATCCCAGACATCCCTCCTCATCGCAGGGGCAAATGTCAAGCAAGATACTTTATCCTCGGTGGATCACAACACGCAGACGCCAACTTTCCAAGGCACTCCGTGTCTTGGGGCTGTTTGGTTTCAAATTGTCTTCTCTTCCCCTCTTCCTGAAAATACCATGAGTTTCTTAATTAAATTAAAGAGGTAAATCTGAACTAATTCTGCTTTAACATATTCTGGAGCACTTCACAGCACGTCTTAAATGAAGCAGAAGCACCCTGGTCTAGTGACACTGCCTCTAAGGCAAGCCTGCCTTCACTCCCGGGCCTCCAGCGAACACAGCCCCCTGCTCTCCCCAGCCCACCTCCACCTGTTCTGACTCTGGTTCCCCCCCCGGAAAAGCACACCGGACCGACTGTATTAATATGTACTTCAGACCAAGGGGTACCACACTGCAAAACCTCTGCTTCTATTTCCTTCTACATCTTGTATCTGAAGAACATTCAGGCTTTTTATCATTTTTTAGAAAAATTAGAGAAGTTCACAGCCCAAATAGTTACTGGGAGAAAAAAGTAAGGCTAACAATAATAGAAAACTTACACAGAGCCCTCACTATGTGCCCGGTACAGTTCTAAGTGCTTTCTGTATACTGATCATTAAACCTCACAACAGCCCTACGATGGAGGTATTATTATTACCCCCATTTTACAGATCATGAGAGTGAGGTCCAAAGAGGTAACTTGCCCAGGATCATCCAATTAATAGCAGTAGAGCTGGGATTTGAACCTACGTGGTCTGACTCAGGAGTGCTGCTACCCAGGATGGAAATGCAGTCAGCACGACAATAAAGGCATCTCTGTCCCCTTCGATGCAGTACTAACTCTATAAACACACAGAGAGCATTCTAGATAAACCACATGTGTGCATACATATTTACTGAGTCCACATTTACTTGTCACCTTCAGGAAGAGCAGGGTTTGCTTGGGTGAGAACGAAGAAAGGAAACTTCTGCCCTTGAGAGATTCTATTTTAATTTAAAAAAAAA
>CAUYSK010082041.1:0-10245 GCA_963575035.1 Avahi laniger
AAATGAATTTACCATGTGCACAAGAAGAATCACAGAGTGATTGTCCAATATCCCAGTTAGGTCCAGAAGCTTATATACCCTCTTAAGATTACAGAGAGAATGGGGGCTTGGATCCTGATAAAACAGGTTATGGAAGGAAACGAGGAGAATTCTATTGAGGGGCAATAAATGATTACCAGGGAGAATGATTAATGGGGAAGACAATTTAGCTTGTAAACAGTTTTCTTGGAATTTAGATGATCTTTGGAGACAGTCATTGTCTTATAAAGGGGTCTGCTCAGGTGTGATTGTATTCTTGGTCTTGGTCTTTTTTCTCTTATTGGATGATGAGATAATTGGTAGGGGAACAGGGACAATTGTTCTCAGTGAGTCTGGTCCTCTCTTTATGTAGTTGGGAGAAAAGTGTCTTCCAAAGTCTGCTCATCTCTAAGAGTTTTTAATTCAAAATATTCATTATACCAGGGATCCATATTTTGGGGTGAAATTCCCTCAGCTCTTCCAGCATAGATAGTAGGTCTCCTTGGTCTGTAGTTCTTTGTAGTACAGTGATCTGTGAACTAATAAGACATTATGCTCCCCAGCCCAATGTTTACTATATTATCTATCTACTGATGGAACAAAGAAAGAATAATGGCAATAAATTTTAGGGAAGGAAATACTGAGAGTTTTGCAGCTACTCTTGTGGAATAATAATTAAATCCCTCTGAATAGATACTGTCTGTTCAGGCAATGAGAAAAGCTCATTCAAATAATCAAGTGTTTCTCCCTGGTGGAGGGGGGCTACCTTGCCTATTGTTCTCTTGTTTGTGATCTGTTTTCTGCCTTTAGTTGTCCAAAAAGATATTCAAGAAAGAGAGAAAAACAAATACACTGGTGAGTTCTAAGAGGGTGTGTCATAATCATCTCTGCTTCACATTTGTGCTACTCAAGCCTTTTCTCCCAACAGGAGCCTCAGTAATCTGTTTAATATGCATTGAGTCTTGTCATTCATCTAAATAAATCAAACACTTTCAATAGTTTCCCATCACTCACCGAAACAAATAATTATGGGAAATAGTGAGCACATCAAATAAGGTACATCTTTAAGTTGATTTTGACCTTTGAATAGTTTTCTAAACCTCATCTCATTCAACTGTCTGTCATTTACCACCCTCTAGTAGCTAATATTCTTTAAGGATCTTTAACTCTAGGGGCTATTTGATGGTTTTGGGGGTTTTGTTTTTCTTTATGTCTAAAAACCTCTTTCTCTACTTGGTGTTGCTACATAAGTGATTGCTTTTCATTGTTTAGGTCTGAGCTTCCATTGTTTTCCCAGCAATACATTTTTCCTAGACATGATAGCTAATAGGAACTCTTGTCATAATTCTTCATCACTGAATTGTGTTAGTTTTGCCTAGAGTACTTACTGTGATTTTTTACTAAATTTAAAGAAATTCTCAATCTTCTCTCTCCTTCTATTAAATATTTATAAATTTCACTTTTAGAATATTTCATCCAAAATCTGAAAATTTACATTTTACACTTATATGTGTGTAAGAAATGAAAATATTAAAGAATAAACTCCACTTTTTAATGAGATTTGATTTATGGAGTATTATGTATTTCTCTCTATTTATGTAGCTAGCAAAATTTGGAACTGTAGGAGAAAACGCTAAACCTAAATCAACTGGAAACCAAAGATTTTGTTTTTTGGTTTGTTTATTTCATCTTATTTTTCAACCATATAACAGAGAGAATTTTAAGTATTCTAATTTTTAATGAAGAGAAATATAGTACATGCATAACATTTGCAACTTAAATTATAATATAAATGCCACAGATTATGTACTTCAAAATATTTAAAATTTTCTTAGGTACCTATTTGAAGCACCAATGATTAGGAAATAATCAAGGAAAGTGACTCCTTCTGGTCCTGGAAATAAAATAAAACATGGAGAATTAATTAATTTATGCAAGAGAGTATAATATTAGTTTGCTAAAAATCTGCCCTTAGAAAATAGAGCCAATTCAGTATTCTCAAAAGCCAAGGTCATTTCAAAGTAGTCATTTGTCCATTTGAAATGTCAACATAAATTCATACTCATGAATTATAATTCTATGAATAATTACCTTGTCATTTTTGAAATCACTTTGTTTAATCTCAAAAGATTTTCCTCAGTTTTCCCTATTCTCATTGAGCTTCTGGACATAGGTTCTCAAGGTCTCTCTTCCACTATTTATGTACAGTTATGTGCTGCTTAACAAAAGGGATGAATTTTGAGAAATTTGTTGTTAGGCAATTTTATCATTGTCAAACATCATAGAGTGTATTTACACAAACCTAGATGGTATAGCCTACTACACATCTAGGCTGTATGGTATAGCCTATTGTTCCTAGGATACCAAACTGTACAGCATGTTACTGAGCTTTTTGGAGTGTATATCCCTGTACTGTGAACAGTTTTATAAAACATAAAATCCTAAACATTTTCATCATAAAATGAACATCCACACTGTAATTTATCATCATTGATATCCCCATAATCTACTTCAATGCATATATACAGGATTCTATTTGCTAAAAGTTGAATATGATTTTAAATTAAATTCACTGTTGATTCGTACATTATGTTGGCATTTACTATTTATCACGGAGACTACAACTTAGAAGTGCGTTGTATTCAGCCCACATATTTCAGGTTCAGAATAGTTATCTACATCTGTGTCAATCTCTTCAATGCATAGAGAAGTTAGTAAATGATATGTAATCCATCTTCTTGAGATTAACTGTGTGGAGAACGCTCTGAAATCTTGTCTCCCTAAGAGCCATTTATGATTTAAGTTTAGCATTTACATGATTTAAATATTTGTTTTTCTACAAAATTATGAACCTTACAAATGCTTCTCATCTGTGAGAAAGATTTTAAAAATAACTCAATACTTTCAAATTATTACAATTCTGCAGGTTTTTTAAACAATGTGACCCTATTTTGGATAAAGGACCCTGTTATGTTTTTCCTCAAATTTAAAAATCTTTACAAATTTGGCAAACAATTTGTACATGTATTATATATTTATGTGTGTATGTATTTATTTATTATTAATATTTGAATATATGCTACACTTATTTTTACAGATGTAAACTATCATACAACCATCACAGAATTTGTAGAAATAAATGAGTACAGACAACTTGCAGGCTATCTACAACTGTAAAATCATCACCTGTCTTTTCTATTTTATTTCACTTCATCCCTTAGTTTAGGAACTAAAATGTCTACAAAATTTGTAGATCCAGTGATTTTAATATGAGCTTTAATCTAAGATTAAATGATATTAGCCCAACAGTTCACAAATGAGCCCTACACTTTCAAGCTTATCTGTTCTTTTTGCACGTAGATTGCTATGAGAATGAAGTGTTGACTTAGACTGCCTTGATCCATGTTGTCATTTTTGAAAATTCTAAACCCAATTTTCTGATCCAATAGAAAAGATAATCTTCTGTAAAATCCTCCCTAATCTCTGAGTCTCCTCTGAACTCTTACACAATCACATTCTTAAATTATTGGGTGCTGTGGTAATTTTTCATTGATGTATAAATTTTTCTATTAAAACTTTTATCTGTAGATATACTGACAAAAATTCAGTACTTAGGGCACGCTATGGCCTGAATATCCTCCTCCCCCAAATTGATGTGTTGGGAATTTAATTCCCAGTGCAACAGTGTTGGGAGGTGTTTAAGTCATGAGGGTTTCAACCTCATGAATGGATTAGTGCCATTATAAAAAAGGCTTGTGGAAGTGGGTTCAAGGCTCTTCTGCCTTGTAAAGGCATAGCATTCATCTTCCGCTGGCCCTTCCATCTTCCGCTATGTGAGAATGCAGCAAGAAAGCCCTCACCAGAAGCATGCACCTTGATCTTGAACTTCCCATCCTTCAGAAGAGTGATAAAGAATTTGTTCTTCATAAATTACTCAATCTCAGGTATTTAGTTATAGCAGCATAAAACAGATCTAGATGGGACATATGCTAGCCAATAGGTGATAAATAAACTATATTTTCTGTAATACATCTCATGTTAAAACATAGTTTATCTCTCAATAAATGGAAAATGGGTAAAAAATAATTCTTTCTGTATCATGTCTATTTCTATGAGTGTGGGAATTGATGGAATTCCATTTAAAGCAATTATTATATTTCAAGTATGTGAATTATAGAGGGGAAATAACAATTTATTATTTTAATTACAGTTGTTGTTGTTAGAATCATTATCATTACAAATCCAACCATTCAGTGAATTACCTTGACTGAAATGAAAAATAACTAATTTTTTCTGAGAATAATAATGAACCCTAAAGGATATTCATTTTGCTCAAGATATCTTTCCAAGAACTTTTGGACATAAAATGTTACTATCTTCATTAGGACATTAGACTATGTTTCTCATACTTCAATCTTATCAGCTGGAAATAAAATCCTAGGCAGACACTTATTTTTCTTTAGCATTGTGATATAATTAAATTTTTGTCTTTTGCAGGTTTTATCGAGATTGATGCAAAGTATGGTTTTTTTATTCAATTTTATAAATTATAAATTGAATCTAGTCCATTTTTTGATTACTTTCATCTCCAGTTTCTGTTAGATATATACTACAGCATCAGAATTTATCCTACATGTTTTATGCAAAGTTTGCATATTTATTACAAGTTCTTGTTCTCTTTGTCCTATGTTCTATGGTATGATATTCCAACTGTGAGATTCTCTTTTCAATTGCAGTTGAAGAGTTCATCTCATTCATTAATTTCCAGAAATTTGTTTTATTCCAAGCTCGTTGTTTTTTATTTGTAAAATCTAACTCTTCTGGTTTCATGTTTATTTACCTTTCTTTTATATATCTTGCTAATTTTAAAGGGAGATTTTTTTTATTAATCACTGAAATGTGTCTGATTATCAAACTATATTCACAAGACTCAGAAATCTTCAGTAGTATTCAACTTTATCACTAATTTAAAAGATACAGGTAATTATGGGATGACTCCCCAGGACCTTCATGCTACGTTAAAATGCATCTGGTTGAGAATTAATATATGAAGTTCTAAATGATTCATGTGATGCATTCTATACACAGAGGAAGCTATTTCAGCTATGAAATATCATCTCCAATTTATATTCTGATAATTACATAGGTGGCACTTATGTTTTAGTTTGCCTCATCAAGTCATAAATTCTAGGTGCATAGAGGATAAACAACCTAGAGAGAACAGGTGTATCCTGCTGAAAATATTTAGCAGAAATTCATTCTTCATTATTAATGAGATTTGTCGAGATCATTTATTTCTTGTTTTTCCTTTCTGCAGGAAAACCTAAAGGAGAGAAAATGAAAGCTGTGAAACTAACTTTTCATTCCTAACAACATTCATTCCTAATAACCCCTAAATATGTAGTTATAAAGTCTTTGTCAAAGATTTTGATAAAATTGAGTTTATTAGGACTTAATTTATATTTAGTTTTTTGTGTATGTGTGTGTGTGTGAGTGTGTGTGGTGTTTAGAATTAGATTTATTTATGTACTTTGAAATTTTGTTTGTTACCTCAGTTTGAGTGAGAGGAATTATTTTTCTTATTCCTTTTAACTATTTTCCATCTCTGTCTGCTGTTTATTATTCATCTAGTATTTGTGTCCTTAGTCTTCCATGTCATTGGTTTTGAACCTGATAAAGGACATTTTTAGGTCCTTTATAAAAAAGCAGGAACATAATTCTAGTGTAGATGTCTTTATTATAGAACGTCCTTTTTTTTTTCTTTTGGTAGATGCCCAGTAGTGTGATTGCTGAATCAAATGATATATGAATAAGTTTAAATCTATAAATTCTTTTTTAAACTGTTTACATTATCATGATAAATAGCATAAAATTCAGTTGAATTAGACAGAACTGTGTTTAAAATAACTCATTTGTGTTTGTGAAGGCAAAATATGAAGCATATGTTATTGCATCTATTTTAACTATTTCTCAATATAGAAACAGAAAATAAGGAAGGTAGAAAATGCAAGCCCATCTATGTTAATTCTTAAGGGCAAAGAATAATAACCGGCAACAACTCATTTGTTTTTGAAATTGCCAATTGTAAAAGTAAATTTTAGATGTACTTTTGATAATCCAGCAAGGTGTAACTCTTCAAATACACTTTCAGCCATGAGTTGAATGAAACCAACTAAAAATGCTTTATAAACCTGGAAAATATTATTAAGCCACATTAGTTAGCATGTTTACTTTGCAGATGAAAGACAAAGACGTTTCTTATTTCCTGAACTGTATTTCTCTTTTCTCATCTTATTTATAGCTTCAGTGAAGTGGTGAAAAAATAAATAAAATAATTCACAGGAACTAACCTTTTTTTGTGTCATGTTCTATTAAGACTACGATCTGTGCAGAGTTAATATTTCAGTGTTTTTCATATGTGACCTCTAGTTTATAATGGAGTATTGCACAGTAAGAATTTTTTACCTGATATGTACAGTGTTATTGTGAGAACACAAATCTCCTCTATCTTATTCTCACTATATACTCAGAATCTACTAAGAAAACTATCATATAAAATGTGTATAACATAATAAATATGCATTATATTAATGAATCGTGCATTCAAAAGTAAATTTTAAACTGAAAGCATCATTGTGTGCCATCTTTGAAACTAATGATGGTAAAAAAGAGAAAGAAGAGGCAGAAATTTTGTGAAAAATAGAATCATATTTCAGCAAGATTTTCATAACAGTTGGATGATGATTACATATATCAAATTAAAATTAAAATGTAACTATTGTTTAAATAATTAAATATTCTAAATTAATTCAAGTACTTTCTGGTAATGGTATTAGGCGTGTGGTTCTTTAATAAAAGCTAACTATATTATTTACGATGTGCTGGAAACAGCTCTTTTTGTAAGATTTTACTTATAGATACAATAAGTCAGATTTGGAATAAATAATGCTCATTAGATCACATCATCATTATGTGATGAAATAGCATTTTAATGTGGGTCATATACTTCCAAAGTGCACAGTGTATAGATATTGTTCTTACTGCCTACCATTTTATTTGGTGGGGTCCCTGAAATCATTGATTAATTAAGACATAAAGACAAACTTTTATGGAAGAAGTGGTATACTTCTGACAGACTCAAAGTTGCTAAATTCCTTAGCAACTTGATTAACCAAGGAGAATACCTCTATATATCAGTCACTGTATTCATGAAGTTAAAAGTGTTTCAGCAGGAATAAAAATTAGATTGTGCCACTCATATGTGACATGGTTTGATCTTCAAATATAATAGATAAGACGTAGCAGTGTTGTGAATCTTTGTCTAACTGATCCTATGAATAATCTTATAAATTATGAAGTCAATCATTGGCATATTTGATAAACACAATTTCAGAGGGCAGAGTAGTCCCTACTTACTGGCTAATGTGTGTGTGTGTGTGTGTGTGTGTGTGTGTGTGTGTGAGAGAGAGAGAGAGAGAGAGAGAGAGAGAGAGTGTGTTTAAATGGAGAACATTTACCTTGAAGGTAAAGAACAATACTATGCAGTATATATTTTATCAGATTCTTATAAAATGGATAATATACAAGCTATACTAATGTGTTACATGAGAGGTAAGAAGACTCTAAGACCTTCTTGGCCTATCTCTCTTAAAACTAAATTGAATAAATTAAGCAGCAAAAGTTTTGTATAATAATGATTAGTCACTGCTGCAGACAGAATTCCCCATGAGATGTCTGTTAGTGTGATTCATTATTTATATACCTAAAAAGTAGGACAATGGAGTCTTGTTCCTGTGCCTTAGGGGCTCACTTTCTACTGAACAAAAAACATACACAGAGCATGTGGTTTATAACAAAATTCTGGCATAAATTTAGTATTTCCTCATTATATTTTAAGAGCTTTATATAGGTCAATAGTCTCTTATTTTGTAAGGCAAAATTATGAAATTTCTTTGTCATATCCAATTGTCAATGCATTACTAAATAAACAAGATAAGGATGTAAAGGTTAAGGAATATTCTTGTGAAATAAAAACTTACAGAGTTAGAAAATGAGTAAAGAAATTGTATTATTGCTTCCATTGTTAAGATACACAATCATATAACTTTCCTAGGTGCAGAAAAAAAAGATATTTGAACTAACAGCCTAGACTGTTTACACAAATATGAATTAATTTTACTTTCTCTAGAGTTCTCACTAGGAATAAAATGGGTGTGTGAGATTTGATTAGAATATAATCTTTAAAATAAACATGTATACCAGCAAAACTGGTGAATCCTAAGAAAGTATTGAAATAGCATTAAATTCATAGCTCCAATTATGTTCTAATAACTTATGTTTGAGGTGATTAAAATTTGTAATTTCCTATATTACTACTTTTTGCTATGTATCTCCTGATGTTTAATACTGTATTTACCAGAGGAAAGCATCCTAGAACATTTCAAAATATGTGCGTGTGTGTGTGTGTGTGTGTGTGATTTTCCATATGTGATAGGAGAGAAAAGTATGCAGGACAGTATTCTGGTGTTAGGTACATGCAAGGGGAGAAAAGTCACTATGGGAAAACCTTTGGTGGCTGTTATTATGGGTTTTTAATGCCTGACTGACATTTAGAGAAGCAAGATCCTAATTGTCACATTTTCTCACTTATATACTTTATTCTTTTTGTCTTATTTTTCATCTTTATGTTTATACACTCATGATATTACTTAACATATTCTCCTTACTGGTAATAACTTCCTTGGGTCTGTACTTTACTAAAAGCTTCCATCACTCCAAGTCTATAATTTAGTTCTCAAAGTCATTGTTAGTACAGCCGATGTGAAGATTTATGGGATACATAACCTCATATCAACTCTTGAAAAAAATTTAAGTAATAGCAATACTTGCAAATAATGCTACAAAAATGAATTATGTTTAAGGAACTTCTTATCAACAAATAGCTTTGAGAAATCTTATACTGATATTTATTAATAAACATTCATGGTATTATACACAACTGTAAAGATCAATTAAATTTGCCCAACAAAAACAATTGTGCCTCATCTATGATTGCTACCCATATTTTTATAGAAAAACTATAAATTAATATGAATTAAAATTGAAAATGTGTTTGTATTTAAAAAATATCACAAAAATGTGTTCTTGATATTTTTAGGAGCCTATATTTATAAAAAAGTGTTCTTTTTGAAACCAAAAATTGAGAATGAAATTTATTTCTTTAATGGGAAAATTGTGCTTATTTTTGATACATAACATTTGATTCTGAGTCTTGTATGAGCACAAACACTTGAGTGGATTTATGTATTTGTTCTTGGTACCTCATAAGAAGAAAAATGTTGTTCACAAATGTAAGAAGTTAGAAACTGCAACAAAATGTTTTTTTGCTTTTTTATGGATGGCAGGATTTTCTTCATTTACAGAAATTCCCAGATTTTTTAGGGGCATGCCTGTGTAGAATCTTTAGTGTGCAATCAGTGTGCTGTAAATGCATGGATTTATATCTGGGCTCTCTATTCCCTCCCACTGTTCTGTATGTCTGTTTTTATGTCAGTACCATGCTCATTTGACTACTGTAGCTTTGGAATATATTAATATTTTAAAGTCAGGTAGTGTGATGCTTCCAGCTTTGTTCTTCTTGTTAAAGATTTCTTTGGCTATTCAGGGTCTTTTATGGTTTTGCATGAATTTTAAAATTATTTTTTCTATTGCCATGAAAAATGTCATTGGCATTTTGATAGGAATGTGTTAAATTTCTAGACCACTTTGGGGAATATGGGTATTTTAACAGCATTAATTCTGCCAGTTCATGAACGTGAGATATCTTTCCACTTATTTGTATTTTCAATTTCTTTCATCAATGTTTTATAGTTATCGCTGCAGAGATCTTTCACTTCCTTGGTTAAATTTATTCCTAGGCATCTTATTTATCTTTATTTATTTATTTTTTTGTAGCTATTTTATTTTATTTTATTTTTTCTTTTTCTTTTTTTTTTTTTTTTTGAGGCAGAGTCTCACTGTGTTGCCCAGGCGAGAGTGCCCTGGCGTCAGACTAGCTCACAGCAACCTCAAACTCTTGGGTTCAAACGATCCTCCTGCCTCAGCCTCCTGAGTAGCTGGGACTACAGGCATGCGCCACCATGCCTGGCTAATTTTTTCTATGTATTTTTAGTTGTCCAATTAATTTCTTTCTGATTTTAGTAGAGACAGGGTCTCGCTCTTGCTCAG
>CAUYSK010082042.1:64-23566 GCA_963575035.1 Avahi laniger
TAACCTTCCCTGATTTTCCACCTTGGTAGATCTTAATCATTTATAATTTCATTTCCAGGTCAATCACTCGATGTGGCAGCAGATTTTGTACGCTTAGGAGCCATGATGAACAAAACGACATGAGATTAAATCCAGCACAAAGAGACAATGATGCGATCAAAGACTCGATAAAGGCCAGGCTCGGTGGCTCATGCCTGTAATTCTAGCACTCTGGGAGCCCGAGGCGGGCAGATTGTTTGAGCTCAGGAGTTCGAAACCAGCCTGAGCAAGAGCAAGACCCTGTCTCTACTAAAAATAGAAAGAAATTAATCGGACAACTAAAAATATATGAAAAAAGCTAGCCGGGCATGGTGGCGCATGCCTGTAGTCCCAGCTACTTGGGAGGCTGAGGCAGAAGGATCGCTTGAGCCCAGGAGTTTGAGGTTGCTGTGAGTCGAGCTGACGCCACTGCACTCTAGCCAGGGCAACAGAGTGAGACTCTGTCTCAAAAAAAAAAAAAAAAGACTTGGTAAACATGAGATGAAGGAGGCTGCTGCCCTTGTAACAAGGCACAGTTTTACAGTAAACTCTTTTTATAAGTACCAGTACACTCTAAAATAATGATAAAAAGTATAATGTAGTGAATACTTAAACCAGTAACATAGATGTGTGCTGCTTAATTGTATTGCTGGGCGGTGCAGCAGGTTTGTTTATACCAGCATCACCACAAACACGTGAGTAATATGTTGTGCTGTGATGTTAGGACAGCTATGATAACCCTGGGAGACAAGAATTTTTCAGTTACATCATTAATTTTATGGGACCACGGTCAGGTATGTGGTCCATTATTGACCAAAACACATTATGTGGTGCATGACCGTATATTATAATTGGGTTTGAAAGACAATAAAAATAAATACTAAGTCTAAAAAAGAGAAAATAACAGTAGGTAATATGCAATATGAAGATTGTCAGATCAGATAATGTTAGAGAATATCTTGAGGGTTCCTCTACATTGGGTGACATATCAGTGAAGGTAGAGTGATCGTTTAGAGCAAAGGCTCCAAGAAACTATGAGGATTTTCCCAGTTTACTTTGTAGGGAAATTCTAGTCCTAGGTGAGGAGAGAGATAAGGCATTAGTCCATTGAATGTATGTAGACTTCCTATCTGTCATTGGACAAACATAAACTGAGCCCCACTTGGACAAATTAGTCTCATATTATACCATGTTGTTTCATCTCCTAGTTGTTTACCTCTGGAACATGGACTTTTGAATTTAGAGTGAGTCTTCCTCTGGTTTCTGAGACCATACTAAAGGTTTCAACAAATATTTTTCTCCTCTTCCTCATGGTAACGTTTTGAGTTTCCAAATGCAGTGGCTTGCAGCTTCTTCTCACTTTTTTTGTTTTTTGTTTGTTTGGTTTTTTTTTTTGAGACAGTCTCTGTTGCCCCGGGTAAAGTGCAGTGGTGTCATCATAGCTCACAGCAACCTCAAACTCCTGGACTCAAGCGATACTCCTGCCTCAGCCTCCCCAGTTGCTGGGACTACAGGCATGCACCACTACGTCCACCTAATTTTTTCTATTTTAAGTAGAGACAGGATCTCACTCTTGCTCAGGCTGATCTCGAACTCCTGAGCTCAAGCAATCCTCCCACCTTGGCCTCCCAGAGTGCTAGGATTACAGGCACGAGCCACTGCCCCTGGTCTTCTTCTCATTTCTTAAGGCTGCCAGCCACTTATTTCTTCAGGAACTCTTCCTTGACATAAATGGATATGAAGTGTAGTTTCTTTCTTCCAAGAATAAATGTTAGCATTAAACTACATGTCACATCTATATACACAGAATTTAGCTGTCAGTATATATGTTTGACAGGTGTGCCCTGGCATCCCCAATTAAGATGAAAAATTATGAAGGTCAGGAGTTGTCAGGCTTCAGAATCATTTAGCACAATAACTCTCGTGCAGGGGCTTGATAAATGATTTAAAAAAATAGCTGCCAATATTAATCATAATTACTAACATTTATTGAGCTGTTATTACATTCTCTGTGTTGTTCTAAGCACTTTAAGTATCATTTAATCCTCCAACCATCCTTTGAGATAGGCACTATTATTATCATTTTTATTTAGAGATGAGGAAACCGAGGCACAGAGAAATAAAGCAATTTGTCCAAAGTCACACTTCTGGCAAATGGTGAGAGCAGGATTCAAACCTGGGCCTTCTACCTCCAATCCCAGGCACCTAGTCACTAGTCTAAAGGCATTATTGCCTCCCAGTGCTATCCAACAGAACTTTCTGTGAGATGAAAACATTCTATAGCTATGCTACCCAATATTGTAGTCACTGGCTACATGTAGTTAATAAGTCCTGAAATATGGCTAGTGAGATTAAGGAACTAAATTTGTAATGTAATTTAATTATAATTAATTATAACTCACATTTTATATAGCCACATGTGGCTAGTAGATACAGTATTGGACAGCACAGGAGACCCTTGCATATTTTATCTCTAGTCCTCACAACAACCCTGAAAGGTAAATGTTAAATCCCCTTTACAAATGGGGAAACTGAGACTTGGAGATGGGCAATTATTGATTAATTGATAGATGGTAATTGATGGTCTCATACTCAGTCTGTCTAACTTTACAAACAAGCTCTTGCCTGTAAAACATGCTGCCTCAAGTTTGTGGACTTTGCTGAATAAACGAGTGGGCTCTGAAGTCATACAGACCCGTGTTCAAGACTTGACTTGGCTGCTTACTAGCTGTATTAGTCCATTTGAACTGCTATGACAAAATAGCTTAAACTGAGTCATTTATAAACAATAGGAATTTATTACTTACTCTTCTGGAATCTGGGAAGTCCAAGATCAAGGTGCTGGCAGATTTCATGTCTGGAGAGGGCTTGCTTGTTGCTTCAAAATGTCAGAAGTGATCTGTGGGTAGAAACAGATCATAGTAGTGGTGGTGCTACCTCTCACACAGTCACTGGAAATGGGATTGGAATAGTTAGTGTTGACTTGGGCGGCCAATGATTTCCCCCCTGGGCCCGGGTGCACTGCTGTCCTATATCTGAGAAAAGTTAGTTTTGGTTAATAAGGCTGAATGTGGCTGTCGGTGGCAAGCAATGTTGTCTGCCCCAACTCTTCAAGTTTCAATGTCTTCATTTGTAAAATGGGAAAATAACAATAATATCTCTTTATAGAGTTGTGAGTGTTCAATGAAATTATATCTGTAAATCTCTGAGCATAATGCCAGGCAAGTACTTAATACGCTTTAAAAAATGTAATAATTAAAAAGAAAAATTGGAGGATGTTTCCAGATTTCATTTCTTGTTTTTCTGAAACACTGAAATCTAGAAAAAGATTAATGAAGTCACTGGGGAGTCTAAATATAGGCAAGAATTTCTGTGTAGATTTAGATATGCCTTGTTTAAAATATGAATGAAATATTCTTTTTGAAGACACGTCATGAGTTTCATATTCTGCAAACAACCCAAGTTCATTTCTGGCTTCATGTTTTCCCTTTTGTTGTTCCTCTTGCTGAGGGCTGATCACTTTCTACAATGTCTTTCCAAATATTACCCATTTTACGTTCACAAATATCCCATCTTTTTCATTAATCTTCCTACAATCAATCTGGCTCATTGAAATCCTTCTCTACTTTAGTGCTGTTTAAAATATTTAAGTGACAAAGGAAGCTAAAAATATAGCATTTGAAGCAAGACAGAATATTTTTTTGTCTCTGTAAAGCTTAGAGGCAGGCACTCCATGCTTGATAAGGAGGCTTCACCAGCCCCAACATGTGGCTTCTGTCTCTGGGTCCGATGTGGCTGCTCTAACATTCACCGTCACCCAATGAGTGGGAAGAGGGACAAGGATGAGAGGAGCGAACAGCCAGACTTTGAGGATAAGGAAGCGGATAGGATACACATCACCTTGCTTATATCCCACTGGTCATTCCCATCTAGTTGATTACATGGCCACATCTAGTTGCAAAGGAAGGTAGGAGGTGCAGGCTTTAAGTGTGTGACTACTTGCCCAGCAAGACCTCTGGAAGGAGACAATAGATATTAGGGAATAGGAAATAGATACCTGAGAGTGTGCTGCATCCAGGCTGAAGGGATGAGAGCTGCCACATGGGATTAATTTTCAATCCCATTATAGAGTTCCAGCACAGGTGGAAATGGTTCATCATTCACTTGGATATAAAGAAGGGGGCGTAGTGAAATGGATAATTCAGCTCCATTCCCAATACACACACATGATTATTTTATGTATATATGCATACTTAACCTATGACCTAGTGATGCTGTAAACTTGGTGAGTACCAGGACCATGTTATAGATGTTTTTTATACCTATTAAAGCACCCAGGTAGTACTAATATGTAGACCTCCATCCATACCGTTGAGGAGGGAGCACCTACTCCTGTGTTCATCCCTGTTATTAACAACTCTTTAAGGAAGAAATAGCTACCAGTCTTCTCTGGGCCTGTTTTCACTGGTGAGCAGGCCTGGTTTCTTAACAGTGTTGAGCATATACATGTAATTTCTCTGTTGCTCTTCTCTGCATGTGGCCAGGTGGAGCTCTTCTCAGATTTGGCCATCTTTCTCTCAGGGGAAGGAGAAAGGCAACACCTAGAACTTCTAGTTCAAGACCAATTATTCAATCCAATTTTTCCAGAGCTCTACATTGAGGATGAGCAGGTACTTGTTGGATATTAACTTAAAAATAGTATATTTCTCTATTTATTGTTCTTATGTGTTCAGATCCCTTCGGTTGTAAAATTTGGGGAGGAGGAGAGCTAGTTGGTACAATGCCAAAGCCCACCCTGACTCTCAAACAAATAGATACTGAATTGAAAATAGCTTTATCTTTTTTTGTAACTGTATTTGCTGAAACACAGATTTCATTTTTCCTCTCTCCACATGGATACCTGAATCATTTTCCATGAGAAGTTTTCTATTAACATAGTACAGCCTACTTTAACAAATATATTTTCAGTTTTTATTCATGTAACAATCATTTTTAACAGTTCAACTAAGTTCAACTCAACCCAGTGAAAATCAATTCAATTAAACTAGACCTATTTTTAGGTTTTTACTCTGCTTCAGGCTCCGGGCTGGTTGTTGGGGACATACAAATGAAGCAGCCACAACCTCGTGTTCACATTCCATCAGGGCAGATGCACAAGGAGATAAGTGTTGCAATAGTGATGTGCTATGGAATAGAGAGGAGGGAGCATGTAAATGCCTACAAGCTTAAAATTTTTCCAGATCTCAATCCTCTTTTTTTTTTTTGACAGAGTCTCACTCTGTTGCCCAGGCTAGAGTGCTGTGGCATCAGCCTAGCTTACAGCAACCTCAAACTCCTGGGCTCAAGAGATCCTGCTGCCTCAGCCTCCCGAGTAGCTGGGACTACAGGCATGCGCCATGACGCCTGGCTAATTTTTCTACTTTTAGTAGAGATGGGGGTCTTGCTTTTCCTCAGGCTGGTCTCGAACTCCTCAGCTCAAGCAATCCTCCTGCCTTGAGCTCTCAGAGTGCTAGGATTACAGGCATGAGCCACCGTGCCTGGCCTCTCAGTCCTCTTTTATTGCCCTCTTTGCAGCTTAGTTCTGATGAAAGCATTTTATCTTGGGAGTAAGGAATCAGGGCTTAGGCTACTCATAGATAAGTAACTGTTCAATCTCTTCATAGTATATTTCTAAAAGCTAATACACTCATAAGATTCAAGGAGGTCACTTGTACCTTTAAACACAAATCAAGCTATAGAACTATAAAAAATATCTATTATATTACTTATAATATATCACTAACTGGCTTCTACCAACATCTAGAACAATCTAGAGACCAGAGAGAAAAAGTCTAGTTAAAAAGTCACAGTTACTTGAGAACCCCAGACTCAAAAAAGGAATTTTCCTATAAACTTCTAGCATTATTTTCCATTATTGATTATTTTAGTATTCTTTTTTGGTGGGGGCAAGTTCCCAAGTCTGTTCCTCCCAAACGCTCTTGAAGCAAGAGACAAATCTGTGGGACCACTGAACATGCTGCTGATTTTAATATTCTGTGGGTCTTTATAGGGCCTTCCTTAAAGGGGCTCAATTAATGTTCATTGCTCAATAGATGGAGTGACTAATTGATTCTCCATTTTCATAGACCTAGAAAGAAAAGAGAAATAGTATATAAAGAACATGGGCCTACTTGATACAGGGATAGCTTCATATAAATTTTAATATTTACCAATCAAAATCAAGGTCAGCATTTGCTTTTTGTTACCTCTAGAAGTAAGAAAAAATATTATCCATAACCCTTTGACTTTTCATGATGAAAGCAAAAATATTAAAAGTTCAGTTTGCTTGGGTGTTTTTTTCTCCTCCGACGACCACTAACTTTGCCATTTTGACAGCTCTTTGAAGACAGACATTATTTAGCCAAACAAAATGGGGATATCATTCACATCTTCACCTTGCTTTTGACAGCACAGCTTTCTGTCAACAAAGAGAGGTGCATATGTTTCTACAAGAACACAGAGACTAGTAGTATATTTTATTTCCTGTCATGCCAGCATATTCGTTTTTATAAGCTATGCAAACTTTATCCTTTACTATTTTGAAATATATTAGTGTTACTTAAAGTGTAGGTAAGACTGTAATGGATGTTAAGAAATTTCAAGAAATAGAACAACACAGATGTAGTTGAAACTCCCTTTGTACCATTCTCTGATGCTCTGCCTTTCCCTCCACCCCCAAATATAACAAACCACTAATCTGAAGTGGATGTCTGTCCTTCCTGACCATGTTTTTGATGATGTTACTACATTTGTGTGGATTCCTAGGATTATGTTTTAAGATAAAATTTAACACAATAATGTCTTATTTTAGCAATATGAAGTTTGCTTTTATGTTCCCATTATAGTATGTTCTCAATATATTTTATCTTATTTTATTTTATATTTTTATTTCATTCTATTCGATTTTATTCTTTCTTAGAGACAGGGTCTCAGTATGTTGCCCAGGCTGAAGTGCAGTGGCTATTCTCAGCACCATTATACTCACTACAGCCTCAAACTCCCAGACTCAAGCAATCCTCTTGCCACAGCCTCTCGAGTAGTTGGGTATACAGGCACGCACACCACACCTAGCTAAGGTATATTCATTTTCAAAAGTGTAGATCTATTTCTTCATTTTAACTACTGTATAGTATTGTATAGTATTTATATACAAATTCATTGAACATTTAAATTTATGGACATTTTGGTTATTTTCATTTTTTCATAATTACTATGCCACAATGAATAACTTTGTATACATTTTCTTGTGGCATACCTGAGATTTTTCCCTATAATGAGAAGTAGTGTAGAGCTTAAGATAGTATGTTTCCTGCTTTATTAGATGTTACAAAGTTGGTCTTTAATGGGTTGTGCCAATTCATAGTCATCTCATTGATCTAAACTAATTCCGGTTTCCCCTCATCTTTGCCACTACTTGATGTTGTCATATTTTAAAACTTTTGCTAAAGTTTCTGATTGTTGTTTTAATTTGTACTTTCCCTGATTATTGGTTAACTTGTCAACAGTGAAAACTTAAGAAATATTAATACAATGAAGACACCTTTCCTGGGAACGTGAATATGAAGTTAGGTTTAAAGTCACTGGAAGTATGTGCTGGTAACAAGCTGATATTCATCACAGTTTATGGTATAAATACTTAATTTTGTACAGATTTAATTTTTTTTATTTCAAATGTTGTAAACTGCAGACTATGGAAATGCTGCCTTCTCAATATTAAATTTTGTGCTTTGCAAAAAATAGACATTGATATTCTTGGCTGCCACTTAGGAGGCTATACTCTTACACTTGTTTATGAATCTGTACCACCTCTGCTTAAGAGAATGGCCAAACAAGAGAATAGAATTCTAAGGCAATCGACTTAATTCTGGAATTGATAGCTCTTATATTTTTTCTACTTAAACCTCCAAGTCCACTCTACCAGAATATATTATCCACAGATAATGGATTTCAGACTTCTCCACACAGAGGATTTGGATGCTGTTTTGCACTCAATAAGTATACAAGAGTGCTCTTGGCTATTCGTGGAAACATTTCTCTGGCGTATTACTAAATAGTCAGAAGGGGAACTGCAGAAGTTCTTATATAATAGTAGTATATCAAATGTGAAGTTTCTTTTTACCAGCCCCCATCTATCTGGAGGTGGGCCATCCACAGATATAGTCTGGTCTCTATAAGGTCTACCTCATGACGTTAGGCCTAATAATAGGTTCAGTTATTCTAGAGAAACAGCAGAATTAGTCCTTTAATTGAGCAGCAAAAACCCCATAAATACCAATCAAAACTTTATTTTGTCTAAGTATGTGGCTTCCTAGAGGTTCCTGAGATAATCCGTGGACAGTTAGGCCTAATGATTCAGGGATCATGAGATTTTTCTGAGAAGATAGGTCTTCATACCATGGACACCTCTGAGAAGATAATTACAGTAGTGTAGGAAGAGGGAAGCCATGAACTGTTCCAGAATCAAAAATGGCAATGGCTGTGTCTATGTGACATCATTAACAAGAATAAAAAGGAATGGTAAAATTTTAGGCTTACTCTAAGGATTCACTAGGAAGTTGTAGCCATCTGGCAATTTCTGAAAGGAAAAATTACTTGAGCAGAGAACACTGTAACTATAGTTAGAGAAATGCCTTAGGACAGGGGTTCCTAAACCTGGCTGAATATCAGATTCCATGAGGAGCTTTAAAATAAATAAATTACTTTTAAAAATACACGGTAGTAGGCTGACTTATGGCCCCCAAAGACAACCTCACTCTAATCTCTGTGAGTATTCTACCTCAGGGTCTTTGCAGATGTGATTAAATTAAGGATTTTGAGATGAGGAGATTATCCTGTATTATATCACGGGTCCAATGTGATTGCAATGGTCCTTCTAAGAGTAAGGCCCGAGTGTCAGAGTCAGAGAAGAGGATGAGAAGATGGAAGCAAAAGTTGCAGAGATGTGGGATCATTAGCTGAGGAATGTAGACAGCTGCTACAAGCTGGAAAAAGCAAGGAAGTGAATTCTCCTCCAGAGCTTCCAGAAGGAACACTGCCTATTCATTTTTCAAGAATAAATTTTATCATATATGTTTTAGGTTTACACAATGTTATGGGATACATATGGTAAAATGGTTAATATGGTGAAGCAAATTAACATATTTATCATCTCACATAGTTACCTTTTTTGTGTGTGACAAGAGCAGATATATTTGGGCCGGGCGTGGTGGCTCATGCCTGTAATCCTAGCACTCTGGGAGGCTGAGGGGGGTGGATTGCTAAAGGTCAGGAGTTCGAGACCAGCCTGAGCAAGAGCGAGACCCTGTCTCTACCAAAAAAAATAGAAACAAATGATCTGGACAACTAAAAATATATATAGAGAGAGAAAAAATAAGCTGGCATGGTGGCGCATACCTGTAGTCCCAGCTACTCGGGAGGCTGAGGCAGGAGTATCGCTTGAGCCCAGGGGTTTGAGGTTGCTGTGAGCTAGGATGACGCCACAGCACTCACTCTAGCCAGGGCAACAAAGAGAGACTCTGTTTCAAAAAAAAAAAGAGCAGATATATCAACTTATTTAACCTGCCTACTCACCCTAGACTTCTGACCTCCAGAATTGTAAGAGAATACATTTGTATTGCTTCGTCACCAAGTTTGTGGTGATTTATTACAGAGCACTAGGAAACTAATACATACATTTTTATTAGATTCCATTTCACAAATCATAGAAATAGCAGGTGTTTCTGCTAACATGAGATAAAACAAAGATATAAAGAAAAAAGAATAATCCCCCATCTTCTCAATTCTGCATATTCCTGGACTCCATCTCCAAGAAGAGCCAATGTTAGTAACCTGGTGTTTATACTTCCACATCTTTTTCTTTTCTTTTCTTTTAAGAAATGGAGTCTTGCTCTGCCATCTAGTCCAGTGAGCAGTGGTGCGATGATAGCTCACTGCAGCCTCGAACTCCTGGGCACAAGTGATACTCCCGCCTCAGCCTCCCAAGTAGCTGCAACTACAGGTGTACTACCACACCTAGTCAATTTTTTTCATTTTTTGTAGAGACTGGGTCTTGCTATTTTGCCTAGGCTGGTCTTGAACTCCTGGTCTCAAGCAATCCTCCAGCCTTGGTCACCCGAGTAGCTAGGATTACAGGTGTGAGCAACCATGGCCGGCTTAAATGTTTTTCTTACACGTGAACAGCTATATACATACAAATACACAAAGGTAGACAGAAGGGTTTTATAAAATTTTTTGGTCTTTTACATCATGGCCTAATAGTCACACATTCCTTTGTTCATGTAACAGTAAGTCATAGACATTCCAGACCAATTTATATAGACCCAATTTATTCCTTTTAGTAGCTGCTTAATACTTTATAGGATGTATGTTTTACATTTTTTTCCAACTATTTTACTAGTAATGGAATTCAGGCTGTTTCCAGTTTTTTACTGTTGCAAACAATGCTTCTGTCAACATCCTAGTATCTACAAATGGAGCACTGGTAGTTTCTATAGGATCTACTTTAAAAAAATAGGATTGCTGGATCCAGAGGAATGTGAGTGTTTTTAGTAGATGCTGCCACATTTTTTTCTAAAAAGACTATAGTAATGCACATTTCCCCTGAGACTGTCTGAAAGCACCCACTTTGCAGAGTCCTGGCCCTCTGTGGATGTTTTACTTTTCCAAATCTTTGCCCAGTCTGATGGACGTATAAAGTGTTCTTTTGTTCTTGTGTTAATTTGAATGTTCCTGACTACTAAAGAGATGATTGTCTTTTCCTGTGTCAGTTGGCCATCTGGATTTCCTCTCTTGTTAAATGTTTATTCATATTCCATGCCCTTTATCATATTATGTTGTATGTTTATTTTTATCAATTTCTATATGTTAAAAAAACATTGCTATGATTTGAATGTATCCCCCAAAATTCATGTGCTGGAAACTTAATCCCCAATGCAACGGTGTTGAGAGGTGATTAGGTTATGAGGGCACCATTGTCGTGAATGGATTAAGGCCATTATCTCAGGAGTTTATAAGGGGGGGATTGGCCCCCTTTTCCTCTCTCTCTTTCTTGCGTGCTTCCTCACCATGTGATGCCTTCTGTCATGTTTTGACACAGCAAGAGGCCTTCACCAGATGCAGTTCCTTAATCTTGGACTCCCCAGCCTCAAGAACAATGAGCCACATAAACTTTTTCTTTATAAATTACCCAGTCTGTGGCATTCTGTTATAGCAACAGAAAATGAGCTGGGCGTGGTGGCTCATGCCTATAATCCTAGCATGCTAGGAGGCTGAGACAGGAGGATCAGTTGAGCTCAGGAGTTTGAGACCAGCTTGAGCAAGAGCAAGACCCTGTCTCTACAAAAAATAGAAAAATTAGCCGGGCATGGTGTTGTGCTCCTGTAGTCCCAGCTACTCGGGAGGTGGAGGCAGGAGGATTGCTTGAGCCCAGGAGATGGATGTTGCAGTGAGCTATGGTGATGCCACTGCACTCTAGCCAGGACAAAAGAATGAGATTCTGTCTCAAAAAAGAGAAAAAAAGAAAACAATGGACTAAAACGTACATGTTCCTGGAGCCATCCCCTAGAATTCTGAATCGGTAGGTGGTTTAGGGCTTCAGGAATTGTTGAAGCTGTTTTGATGATTCTGATGCATTCTTTCCACTAGTGGAAAAGCAATTGAAAATTTAAGGCCCAGGTTTGGAAGGGAGGCAGAGAAGTTCTGGAATTAGCTGCATATGTGGACAAGTTCTTCCAAATAACTTGCCCAAAATTCCTGAAAGGGCGCAATGCTGGCATCCTCTTTTTAACTCCTACTTCCTGGACATACTCCACAAATGCTAGGAAATTTGATTTTTCACTGAACAGTTTATTTATGGCCTCATACATTTTTTGCAAGCCTGTATCTGAGGATGAATTTGTGCATAGGTAAAGAACGTTTGTGGGTACCTGTCTTTAGCAAGATAGATCTTTGGAAACGAAAAATGAACAAACAAAAATAAGTAAAAATGAAGGGATTTTCTAGGCATTTAAAGATGGTCCAAAATAATGTCTATTGTTGCTATTTTCAATTGTTGCTACTCATCCTAGGATGATCAACCATTCTAGTTTCCTGGGACAGTCCCAGTTTTAGCACAAAAAAATGCTATGCCCCAGGAAACCTTCAGTACTGGGCAAACTGGGCAAACTAGTTGATCCTCAACCTGGTGTTGCTGACATTATCTCTCTCCCCTACCATTGGTGGCTAAAGCCATCTGAGTTCTTCCATGCAGACCCAGTGCTAGCAGTTCTAACTTCCCAGTGAACTGCTGTTTAGTTTACAGCAGTTCACTTTTGGTATGAAGGCCTTTCACTTAGATAAACTGCCCTACTAACATGTCCTCTCACAAAGAATAGTGGATTTTACAAATGGCCACAAATTGTTCCCCTATCTCTACCCACATCCCTTTGAAATGTGATTTGCAGCGGTTCCCATCAGGAAGTTGATTCTACTTACCATAGTAATTCTGGGTGTGGCCAGGTGACTCAAGGCTTTGGACAATGGGACAAGAGCAAATGTAACTCAAGCAGAGGCTGTTGGGAATCCTTCTGCTACTATGTGAACTACAGCCAGCCACAGAATTGTGACAAATAATAACTGTTTGTAGTTTAAAGCCACTAAGTTTTGAGATGATTTGTTAGAAAGCAAAAAGTAACTGATACACAAATTAAAGCCTTGGACACCTACTCAAGAGCCAAAGGAATTGGATTTTTCTGTCTGGGTCTGGATTTCTGAAGAAAACATAGAATAGTATACAAAAATAATCCACATAAAGCCTAGGCACTCTCTGGTCCAGTTTGTTTGTTTATTTATTTATTTTGAGTCAGAGTCTCACTCTGTTGCCTGGGCTAGAGTGCTGTGGTGTCAGCCTAGCTCACTGCAACCTCAAAAACCTGGGCTCAAGCAATCCTTCTGCCTCAGCCTCCCAAGTAGCTGGGACTACAGACATGCGCCACCATGACCGGCTAATCTTTTCTATCTTTTGTAGAGACTGGGTCTTGCTGTGGCTGAGGCTGGTCTCAAACTCCCAACCTCAAGCCATCCTCCCACCTTGGCCTCCCAGAGTGCTGTGATTACAGGCGTAAACAACTGCACCTGGCCTGGGTCCAGTTTAAATAAGAAGTCACATTCAAAGATACCATGGTAAAGCAAGCAAACAAGGAAAGAAACAGATACAATTAAAAGCAACTGAAATCTTTTCTGAATTTCTTGAGAAAATGTCAAAGGGGAATTATACTAATATGCACTATAAAACTTATTATTCATAAAATCCTCTGCCCTGGCTTTTTTGTCTTAAAACCTCCCACATACTCCAGCTGCCCCCAAATCTCTCAATTCTCTCTTCTACAATTTCTAAAGTCATTTTTTTTTTTACACTATGCCAATGACCCTGACTGTTTAAATTTATTTCTATTTCCCCTTCTTTTCTAGAGTAAGTCCCTGACTCTTCCAATATAAATTAGCAAGCAGGGAAGCATACCACTATATTTTTCAGCTTGTCCATTTCTCTGCAATTGCTTATCCACTGGCATCAGGAACAGTGTGGAAAGATGGAGCAATCCTTTTAGTAATGCATGTGTAGCGGGGGAGGAGCCAGGAGGAAATCTGTGAAACGTTACACAGGAGTAACATTTCTGCCTGTGTCTCACAAAAATCTGTGCTGAATAAAGACACCAGGAAAGCTCATACTTCAGTTTAAATAAAGTGGCTGAGAAGCTTATGGCACATTGATTTTAAAACTTTTCTGAAAAAATAATAATATAAAACTAACATTTCAGATGAGCTCAACTGAACATGGGGATTATTGGCCACTGTGGGGGGGGAGGAAAATGAAGTACTCTTTGGGAAGAGGTTATAAAGTAAGACTTAATATTGATAGACAGACATGTTTACACTGTTTTATTAAAAATTTAAGGAAATATGCTAGAGGAGCAGAGTAGTAGACATGATTTCTAAGCCCCCAGAGTAGAAAAAATCTAAGATAATTCAATTAATCCAGTTAAAGACAGAGACTACTTCAAGCAGAATAACATTAACTTTATCAATCAATGCGGGATGAAATGACATCTTCATAGTGTTCAGGGTGTTGTGCAGGAAAATCTTTTAAAATCTCCAGAAAAAAATTTGTAGTTTCTTTCTTATGATTAATGCTCATTTTCTTTAACATTTATCTAGGTGTGTTGTTATACATTGCCACAATTATAAGCATAATTTTAGTATTTTATATGCTTAACATTTTTATATTCATTTAAAATAGTGGCTGATTTTTCATATTTATCTATCAATTTAAATGAAATTTTTAACGATTATGAGAGATTTTCACAAGTTTTCTAAGTATATTATTTTGTTGATTAAAAATAATGATAATTCTTCTGTCAATATTTATGCTTCTCATTTCTGTTTCTTCTCTCATGACATTAGCTACAACATTCAGAAAAATGTTATTTTATATTTGTGATGGGACATCCTTTTTCTTTTTAAATTTTAATGGAAATGCCTTTGGTATTTCACCATGGAACACAACGTTGGAGACCGGTGTGGTAGTGCGTTCCTGTAGTCCCAGCTATTCTGGAAGCTGAAGTGGGAGGATCCCTTGAGCCCAGGTTTTAGAGGCTCCCCGGGCAACGTAGTGAGATCCTGTCTTTAAAAAAAAAAGCAAAATCCAACATAGTGTTGGCTCTTAGCTAAAGATAAATACTATTTATTCTAATTAAGGAATTATCCCTTTTTGGTCAAAATTTTAAAGAACTTTTAAATATTAATCAGTTTGCCGTGTTGAATTTTAAACTATTTTTTAAAACAACCAAAATAGGTTTGAAACATTTTTAACATAATCTGAACATATCCAATTAGATTAAAACACTCTTATAAGTAGTACACAGTTTAATTTCTCTACGATATGTAGAAAATTTATAATAAACAGCAATGTGCAGGTACAACAGGAAGTTCACCTTCCCACCATTTCTCTTTTCATTTAAGCTTAAGTAATAACTCAAATTCATGCTCTTTAATATTATGCTTATTCAATTATTTTTGAATTTCTGTCACAAATATTTTTTCCCTGTAGGTTACATACATCAAATTTGATTAACGCAGAAAGCTCTGACAGATATTTTAGTGAGTTGATTTGTACCTCTTAGTGTTTGAAATTTATATAGTTAGTTGACAGTCTGGCTAAGGCAATAAAATACTGAGAAGTAAAAATACAAGCTCATTCTTAGTTAACATATGTTTTCTGTATCGGCGTCATAAAATTTCACATTTGCAGATTTTGTTCATATGCTGTAGTTTTATTGAAAGTATCAAATTGTAATATGGATTTCTCTGAGTTAAAAAGTAACAATCTAAAGACCTAGTTTTCTGTGGAGTAGTATACAAATTTGGCTAAACAGTTTGTTTACAATTATGTAAAAATAATAAACTGGGCTTAGGGGAAAACAGATTGAAAGGAAATGTACCCAAATGTATTCCCGCCTCCCTCTGGTCTCAGCCTCCATGTACCATCCTCCAGGAAGTCTCCTTTGATGCTTGAAATGGATTGAGTGCCCCTCCTGTGGTTCTGGCACCTTCTTCCTCTGTCACACTGTGGCAGTGCATGGCAGGTTGTCTTCCCCCATGTCCTGTCTGTCCCATGAGTGAAGTGATGCTTTGTGCTTGGTCATCATCTGTCTACTGCTCAGTAAACATCTGCATAAGGAATGCACCCGTGGATGAATGCATGGATGTTTGGATGTTATGCTATGAACATAATTTGTGCTCAAAGTTTGTGTTCCTATTTTCCAAATTCCCTTTAACACACACATTTTGTGATATTTAAAAATAGTTCCTGTGTGAACAGGAATGTGCAAAGACAAGAATCAAAATAATAGAAAATCTTGGAAGAGGCTTTTTTTTTGTCCTTTTCAAAGTCCAAATATTATCCCAGTAGCACCAGCCATGAGTAAGGTGTATCGCGGATTTCCAGCTGTCTGCTCTGGTGGGACCGTACTTCCTGGCCCTCTTGTGGCGGGGTGGGATAAAGCCATGTTACTTGTTCTTAGAAAAGAGATGTCACTTCTAGGCCAGAGTATTACTGGTGTGAGTCTCTCCAGAGCTTGCTCCCCCTCAGCCACAGTGACCAGAATATTCCAGACAGTGGCTGTTCTGTTGGCCAGGTCTCAGTGTGAGAAGCACATGAGAAGAGTTCCCTGCCAAATGGAGATGGACTTGTCATGCGAGTGAGCAGTTAACCTCTATAAAGTCGCTGACATTTGGGGATTATCTGCTATTGAAAGATAAATTAGCTTATCCTGGTTGCTACTCTGCGGGACAAACTTTGCTTCCTTATGCCTAATACGGCGGCAGTCACTGGCCTCTAGAAACTTGTAAACTAAGCCCCCAAAATTTAACTGTCTCTCTGAAGGTGGAATAAAATTTAAATGCTGAAAGCTTAGAAGAGGAAGTATTTCCACTCTGCAACCCAGGACCAAGTGGAAAAACTCTGCAGACCTATCTCCTGTGGCTTTTATTTGGCTTTTACTCAGAGTTAGTTAGACCAATAATTTTATCTAATAGGTTAGTAACTGGATACAGTTCTTGACCGTGACATCTGGGGCCTTTTGAGCATTTTCTATAGGGTTGCAATATTGACAAAAAAAGACAGAACATGGTCGATCTTATTATTTCAGGATTTTTTTAAGCCCTAAACGCCAGGAGCTAGATTGATACTTAGCACTTTCTGAAGTACAGCCAGTAAAAATAGGAGTTATAAATGTTAGATTTGATGTGTGCTTTAGCGCCTTTGACCATCCCCAGTGGAGGAACGAGCAGGCCGTCAATATGGAAGCTCCTTGCAATACACAGGGCCCGACCGGGACTTGCGGTAATTGGTAGCTTTTGGAAAATCTATGGGGAAAGTGGCTCCAGGATTGCTGAAGAGGTCCCAGGCTTTGAATCAAAAGACCTGGATCTAAGCATCAGCTCTTTCATTCTGTGAGTTATGCGACTATATGAGCAACTTTGAAAGCTTCACCTCAAATCTCTTTACCTATACCTCAACTGCCTCATCTATTAAATGCCAGGCAATGAGAATTCTTATGAAAAGTGCATGAGATGATGTACGTGAAAACCCAGAGCTATCTAGGCTCAAAAGGGTTAACTTCACTCCTAAGGGTCAGTTCCATGGATCATGTACCTGAATGGAATGGCAGCAGTTGTAGGTGCATCTAGAGAGACTTCACTGCTAAATCATGACCAAAAATTTCCCAAGGGTGAGTAGTAAACAAGGGCCATTTTTGGTGCTGGCACAGGGATCTTTCTCAAAAAATAAAATAAAACAAAAAAGGAAACTGTCCATTGCTTAAGTGGCTTACCCATTGGTATTCATGGCCATGCCTCAGACCATGTGCTCTGGTGATTTCTGCCACGCTGAGCAATTTGGGCAAATTCTCATTAGCACTTTTGACCTTTGAGGGGGAGTGGCCTGCAGTTTTGCTGGTTTGGGCACCTGCGGATAATGAGAAGCCCTGTTCCCCCAAGAAGCATTTCCACAGTGTGAGTGCTCAGAAGCACAATGTTAGCATTTTAGTTAGAACCTCTGGCTCATTCTGACAACTTCGGGCACGGGAATTCATCAGTCACTGCTCAAGTTTTGACATTCACTGAGTTGACCCAACTAATAGGGGAGGCTTAGGTGTGGAGTAGACATCATTTTGAGGGATGAATCTGGAATTTAGCATCTTGGTACGGACTCCAGTGAAACAGTCCCTGAGCACAGGTGGTGGAGCATGAGTCTTGAGTCCATATTTTAAATCTTCATAATTTAGTATTTATAGACACTCCAAGAGATTATCTAAGAAAAAGAGGAATAACTACAAAGGGATTTATGGTTTGCTTCGCCCTCTCCAGCCCTCCTTCTCTCAAGTCTTTATTGAATCAGGTGGCAAAAAAAATCTTTCCAAGAAATATGTTTCATCTTTTAAATTTGCTTCACCTGAAAGTTCCTATTCAAACATATTGAAGAAGGAGATTCAGTTCAGGTTCTCTTCATATGTGTGCATCGAGGTAAGGAGAATATAACCTGGAATTCTTGAAGTCTTTAGACACAGAAGTCCCCCATTAAAATTTGAGTTTGCCTTTTACAGCTGTAAATGTAGGATCCTCTATAGTTTCTCTCCCTTTGATCCCGAGGTCCTCAATCAAGTAAGTTGGGATTTCCCTTCAACATTTGTTGAGAATTTACTATTTGCCAGGTACTTTCAACATGCTATGATATTTAGGACTCCCAAACAGCTCCATGAGGTAGATACTTTATGCTCATTTTGCTGATAAGAAAAATAAGGCCTGGGAAGATTAAGTAATGCCTAAGGTCAATTGGTTGACACAAAGCACAGTCTAGGTTTGGACTCTGGGCATGTCACTCCTGAGGTAGACCTGCTCTGTCCCAGTGGCCTTGATAAGAGATAGGTTCAAATGTCCTGCAAGGTGGATCTGAGGAATTTTTCAGGAAAAGGTGGAAAGGGAGAAGGGAATTTTTAAAAAGTAGTGGGATAAGAAAACTTGAGAATGGTTTGAGGTATATCTGTATCTATCAGAGGACAAAAGCAACTAGTTTGGATAGTGGAATTGTCCTTTCTGGAAATTGCTGTTTCCCACATGGAAATTTCCCACCAATGAAGAAGGGTTAAATGAAGGATGGCATATTCATACAGCAGAATCCTACATAGCCATTAAAAAGCTGAAAGGTTAAGAGATGTGGGGTATGTGTGTTGCCCAGTAGTTAATCTTTTTTTTCTTCTAAAAAATGGCAGAAATACTAGTACCTACTTCATAGTGATATCATAGAAATTAAGGCAATAACTCATGTAAAATGCTTAGAAAGGTGCCTAGCACATGGTAAGCACCCCGTAGATGTTAGCTGTTATTATCTACAAGAACTGACATGAAAAGATGTCCATGATATCTTTTATATCATGTGAACAGAGGAGTCTGGGAAACAGCAGGTACGGTGTGATTCCACTTTTATAAATATGTATGAGTGCATATGAAATATGTGGAACCACATGTATCATAACATTAATAGTGTTAATCTCTGTGTTGGTGAGATCATTGTTTTCTTATAAACATAAGTGATTTTTATAATTTGAAAAAAATCGTTTCCAAAAACAATAAAACAAAAATAAATGAACAACCCCAAGGAAAAAACATCCCACACCTCTAGCTGCTTCCTTGGTTTCTGAGTTCCAAGGCAAGTTAGTCACCAGGTATCAGTCTCAGTTCTGTTGCCTTGACCAGGTCATATAATCTAAGTTTTAATACCTTCCAGGACTAATACAAGAAATCTAACAAGCTAATGTTTGAGAGCACCTAACCCTTCATAAGGACTTATCTTCACTCATGATCTCTTTTGCAAGCCTTAGAAGAAGTATTTTATTTTCAGGGCTCAGAAGTGTGACAACCAGAGTTTTGCAAATAATAATAATATTAATAGTAGTAACAACAATGACAAAATATTGTTCAAACCTCAATGGCTCTTCCTTATTTTAAACAAACCGTACATGCAAAGACTTCAGTGCTCTTTTAATCCTCTTCTTTAATCCTCACCCATAGTGTCTGCATGAAGAAACAAACCATGGATTCTCCAATCCCCATTCACGGGTTCCAGAATTTCCTCTATCATTTGCACGATATGTATTATGAAGCACATTATTCACCATTAAAACCCATACTAGACTCATTTTGAATTAATCAGACTATTGAGACAGGTGGGCAAGAAAATGAAGTCTCTTGTCTCTTTCTCTCTGTCCCAAAGTCTTTATTGATTAAAAAAGAATACTGCACAGCATCTCAAATCAAAATTAATCTTACTTTATAACCACACATAAATATCACAATGAAAAGATTGAGTGTGAAGGTACACAGAAGGGCAAAAGTTATTTAGAATTGTTGGTCCTTTGGTGATTTTCAATCAAAATGGGTGAAGCCTTACACTTCTCAATCTCAAGTTATGACTATTTTGTTCAACTCCTAGAGGTAAAATGTAATGTAATTTAAATAGATATTTTATTTAAAATTTAACCATAGTAATAAATTCATGTATTTCAAACATGTTAGACTAAAAGCTGACTGCCCTCTGGTGGGCTGTTTCTAAAATATTTAGCACCTTTTTAACTGAATTGCCTTGTAAAATATTGTACAGCGCCATGAGATTATTTTACAATTCAATTCATGTAAATAACAAAATTATCTGAGAAAAGACAAAAACTTAGAAAGGTTAAATACTTTTCATTAATGTAAAAGCAAATTGTAACTTGAATTTAGCTCATTTCTAATTTTTAAAACTAGTTTTCCCTTTAAGTGGAAATTTAATTTAGTTTCAAGTTTCAATTAAAATGGTAGAAATAAAGAAAATTTGGGGAACTTCATTTTCACTTTTGAAATGAAATGAAAAATTTTGAAATGTAGATATTTTAGGAACTTTGTAATTTTTCAGTTGTTTAAAGCAATGGAAAAAATAAGGTGTTTATCACACTTAAGTTCTGTTCCCTGTCACTGTTTAAATGTAATTTTATGTTGGAAAAAAGAAATAGAAATGAGATAATTATATTCCTCACCCCCCCAATTATTATTTTGATTCAGGTAAAACAAAAGCTTAAGAAATATCAAAGTACAAGGGCTAAGTTGGGTATAAATAGGAAAGCATCTCTAGAGAGTATTCGTAAAACATTTTGTGATCTTAAAAAACTCCATTGCGCTGTCAACCCTGTGATACAACAGGATCTCATTCTCTTCTGTTTGCAATTCCTCTCTAATACAGAGGTTCCAGTGAGGTGAGATCTCAGGCATGCCAACTAACTGAATTTTTTAGTTTTCACCTAGCTATTTGCATTGTGTATCCCAACAGCCTCTGAGGCATCGCTGGCTCCATTTTGTCAGACCATTATCACCAATTCAGAATTCCAGCTCATGTTTTAATTATTTCCTTAGCACACATCTCATCCCTATGCAAACAAATCTTGTGAATAGTATTTGAATTCACACTAACAAAATTATTGTGCAAAGATAAAGACTGGGTAGGTAGAAGTCAAGAATCAGCAAATTACTTGAAAAAAAAAATCTTAATGTCTCTGTAAGGAAAATGAAAAAGAGTACTGAAGAATTTCTATGATTAATTTTATCAATCCCAGCAACAAATCTGAAAATTCTATTTAACATCCTCCCTCCTTTTCTTCTTGGTAGCGGTTTCTTGGCAATGGCCTAAAGATTAATTTTTTATCTTAATTTCATTTAGCACTTGCAAATAGAACCTTAAAAAGAAGGAGAATGCTCCCTTTTTAACACTGGAATTGAAGATTGTAATCAAATCATTACATTAGGTTAATTCTGTAGCTGCAAATACTCAAATTTAAGTGAAGGAGCAGGTAGAGGAATATTTAAATCTATGCAGATTCCAAAATGCAACCTCTCAGGCAGAAACATTTGAATCAGCAATCAGAATGTATTTCTCCAAAGTAGGCAAGAAAGTCACACAATTGAAAATGTTAACTGCAAGCATTTTGGTGCAAGTTAACATTTTTTTCATGTTTGCGTTTAAACCAATTAACATATAAAATGGTCTTAAAATGTAAAGATGCCACTTCCGTGAGATTCAATCTTTTTTCCCAATCCAATGCAAAGTAAATGGAAATGTAGAAGAGAAGAAGTGAGTGCCCATCAGTGAATTATTGCTTTAAAATTGTAATATAATTTACTGTTGTATGAAGGCTCCCTAAAACTTAGTTCAAAAGCAGTAACAGCAAACCAGGCTATCAATTTTTGCTTATCCTGCAGAGGCAACGCTGAAGCTAAAGGCTGCTCTCAGCGGTTTTGCTTTCTGTTTATTTTCCCCCTTGAGCCTAAAGGAATTAGACATTTCCGTGTTCGGTTGAATTGTTACAGTTTTTCGTTTAAAATATTATTTGAAGTCATAGATCCTGAGCATTTAGCATCATTTTTCATGCTAAATGTTCTATTTGGTTGCAGAAATATTTGAATGGAAATCCATGCGTGTGTAGGTTGAATCTATAGCTACACAGAGTAAAAAGAAGTCGCCTTACCTAGCATTTCCAGGTATGTAGCAACGGAATAACTAGCATGCTTGTGTGGGTATATATCTAAATATACATAATCCAACAGTTGTCTCTGAATTTTCAATAATCTGTACTCTCTCTCAGTGTCCATTAAATCCATATTTTTATAGTTTAAAATGTGATTTTTGCATCGCATATGTGTACCGGCTAATTGCAGCTTTGCGACTTCTGATCGGAAAGCTTCTCGACGTATCCTCCGCTGCGCATTACTTTTTCCATCAACAGAGGGCACTCTGTCGTTTGCCAAGGAACTCTGCCTAGTCAGGGGGCCGAGGACTGGGAGTGCAGCATCTGACAGACAAGGTTTGCAGAGTTTGCGCCAATAACAGGCAGAAGCTCTTCCAACTGGTCAGTGTATAATTTATGGGAAATGCTACTGATCGCTGAAACAACATACCTAAATGAAAGAGAACCCCATGATTTACAAAAGTCGGATGCAAGTGACTTTTAAGTCAGTGGTGTGTTATAATTTGAGTATCACCCGAATGGTTAGTGTTGGAAACCATCATATGCATAAAATCAAGATGCATGCTCAAATACAAGCTCACCTTGCAGAGAGAGTGACAGCTTTATATATACTCCCTACCCTTGCCCTGTGTGGAGTGTCTTTAGTGTGCCTGCTTCAGTACAACTTAAATATATTATAGCTGTTTTATATTTGATCCAAGAGAAATAAAATAATTCCTCATATGGTAATCTATCTGGGTCATAATTGACACACTAGGACAGTTCTAGGAAGCTTTTTCTCTGCCACGGGTTATAGAGAAGATTTCAGGTGCTGGTGCTATTAATTTTTCACCAGTCAAAGGCACTAAATTTAAACTGAAAACTTGAAAGAATGAAAAAAGATGCACTTCAAGAAAATTAGATTTTCTCGGGGTATTTGTCCAAGATCTACATTTACTGATATGTAATTTATTAGACACTTCAACGCAACGAAGTAATCATAACCAACTAGTACAAGGATTGCATTTACTTTCTGTGAAAGAAAAGTTTTACAAATGTCTTAAAGCCATTGTAAAAGCAACAGTGCGAAATCCTCATAGACGCCAGAATCAACGTACTTGACAGAAGTGTGTGCATTATCATGGCCTGTTATTTTAAATGAGCGTATTCTATCTCAAGAACAGGAATGATACCACAGATAATAGAATAAATGGGAATGCGCAAGTCAAACAGCACGACAGAAACTGCTCAGACTTAAAAAAAAAAAAAAGAGCATTTTAAGATATAGACGTATTCCAAAAATCCTCTTATGAGAAAATGTGCTCCATTATCACAGAAGGAAAGAAATGCAAGGTTTTTTCATGTTAAATGTATGTTT